>CAWUFW010033089.1:0-12873 GCA_963921515.1 Calotriton arnoldi | reverse complement strand
CGTCCGAGGAGGGGAAAGTGAGAGGCTGATGGCCAAGCGCAACTCCCAGGAAGCCTGAACCTGTTCTGGATTTTCGCCTTTGTGCACAGACTGTTCACCCTGTTGATGGCAACACTACTCCCACACATTGCATGGGGAGTACAAGTTGGAACAATGTGTCAGACAACTGTGGCCCGATACTGGGGATCCTGTCTACCTGGACTTTCTATTCATCTAGGAACTTGGGATTGCAAGATTCATGTACAGCACAATCCATCCTATGCACTATTATCACAGATGTATCACAATAAACACAATAATACACCATACTTGCCTCTGTCGTGATTCCAACGTGGGTGCTGTTATGGGGATGATGAACAACAAAATTACACTGTGTATACGAACTGCAACAGCAAGGACAACACAGGCATGTGAGTACAGGCAACGTGACACATATGAGGAGACACACCACCAGGGCTACACAACACATACACACCTAGGCCATCTGACTCATTGCCTACACTGATGTTGCCAGGGAAGACGGTGCAATGCACAGACACCACACCCATTCCCAGTTGTAGTCAAGTAGCCCACAGGTGCAGTAAGCAAATGGCAGTCAAATGTGTGACCACAGACAACGCACATCACTAAGTGAAGCACAGGTTTATTACACAGTAGCAACATGCCGTAACCACTACAGATGCAAGGTAACCCCACCTGGTAGCGGGCACACAGTCAACAACTGTAGACAGAAGGAAGTCCATGGGTGTGGCGCACATCACCTGTAGGGACACAACAGCTACCAGCCTGGATGTGCAATCACGTTGTCGGTGGACACAGTTGACCAAACGAATCTGAAAGTACCCTGTGAAGGACAGAAATGACACACAGTCAAAAGCAATGGAGTACAGGACAGAACAGCAAAACTCATGCACAATACATGTTACAAGATACCCACCCAGAACCAAGTTAGCATGTGAACACTGTTGGGGAGTACAGCCCACCTGTAAGCACACATCGCAACACACATCCAGTCAAGTAGCCCATGGACACACTCCAACAGCACCAGAGCACCACCCACACATCATGCCAACTCACATCATTGACATGACACCTCAGGATACTCACATTCAGCTAAAGAAGTTGGTGATGAGCTGTGTGCGGACATCACCATCACCATCATCATCATCATCGTCACTGGCATCGTGTTCCAGGCCAGGATCCTCCACAGGTGGCGGATGTTGGTCATCGTCATCCTGGATGAGAGGCAACTCCTTCCGCACTGCCAGGTTGTGGAGCATGCAGCAGACGATGATAATCTTGCACACTTTCGCAGGGGCATATGGGAGGGACCCTCCCGGTCTTGTCCAGGCAGCGGAAGCGGCTCTTCCAGGAGACCAAAGGTCCGCTCAATCACTCTCCTGGTCCGACCATGTGCCTCATTGTAGCGCATCTGGGCAGGTGTCACAGGGTTCCTGAGGGTGTCAGCAACCACGGCATGTTGGGGTATCCCGAGTCACCTACGGACAGACAAGTGCACATCAGCTGACTTGGAAAAGTGGGCGGAATACTACAGATCAGATCACACACAATGGCACAAAGTCAGTACACACCGACAAGCCAGGCACGCTGGTTCTGCATCTGTGCCATCAACCTGGGGATGCGACTACTCCTCATCACAAAGGCATCGTGTGCTGAACCAGGGAAACGGGCACACACGTGTGTGATGGTCATGTCTGCAAGACACACCACCAGTGCATTGACCGAGTGGTAGTGCTTGCGGTTCCTGTGAGCCTGCTCCTGGGCCTGTGGTGGTACCAAAGCCACATGTGTCCCATCAATGGAGCCAATGACATGCGGCATCCTCCCCAGGGCATAAAAGTCACTCTTCACGTCAGTGAGTCGTCGCCAGTCTAGGGAAATAGATGTACCGGTTCAGGAAGAGCAACATTGCCGCCAAGAAATCGCGGAGCACACGGCTGAACATGGTCTGTGACATCCCACCAGCAGACGCCACAGTATGTTGGAAGGTACCGGTGGCAAAGAAGTGTAGGGCTGCCATCACCTTCACCTTGGGGGTCAGCGCTGTAGGATACGGCCGGCCAGGCTGCAAATGTGGGGACAACTGCACTGCCAAATCCTCAATCAGCTGCCTGGTGAAGCGGTACCGTCGGATGCTGTCCCGTTCCACCATCGTTGCCAGGTCTGGGAATGGCCGATGGACAGCAGGAGCCCTGCAGTGCAGAGGAGAAGTAAGCAAGATCGTCAGTCACCCCACATATGCGGCATTGAACACACTCAAGATCCCAACATACATCATCATGAGGCACAACTACATGAAGTGTGCAGTACCGGAACGACATGTATGGTACATACATGGCCAACATCTGTCAACACGGTCCTACAGGTGGCATCAATTTGTCCCAGGTTGGCCCATTGGATATCATGATGCTGTGTCACAGTCACCCCCAGTGACATGTGAGGACAGATGTGCCCCAGGCACCACAGCTCAACGACAGGCACATTCCCAGGGACCCTGTAATGCCACATGGACACTGGCATCACCTGGAGTATCATGTGTACACCACAACAAAACAAACATGACCCCCACAGGTAGTGGCCACACTTGCCATGGCAGGAGAGCCATGGACGTCTGTGACACACACGCACAACATCAGAGTCCATGCACACACAACGTGGATGTGGAGACTGTCTCCCATTGTGCACATGAAATCAGAGACATTGTAAACACTACATGCACAAAGACTGTGGAGGGCCATCACTATTGTGCCACTGGGACACCCTGGCTCAAACATACCGTCCCACATGGGACTCACGGGGTATGTGACATGACATACACAAACACCACTGTGAAATGTGACCATGGCACATGCACAGATATGAACAGTTGCACATCACAGTGGTCACGTACACGTAACACCCAGGATCCTGTCCCCATTAACACGTGCACAGCCTGGGGGTGGCTGCCCACAGGTGACACCCACAGGACAAAATGTACACCAACATACACACAATAGGAAATGCAGCCTTACATGCCTTATGATAAGGTTTGGACAGGCTGTCGTGATGTAGGTGTGCCCCTCACTCCTGGGAGCTATCTGTGGCTGGCATATGTCCATCTGAGACAGGCATGCTGACATATGCCAGTCACATGTACAGTGATGCGTTGAACAGCAATGGACCGATCGGTGCCTCCGGCCCGGCCCATTGCTTTCAATGTGTGCGGGTACGCGTTGTACCCCTGTGCGCGTTGTACTGCAATGGACCGATCGGTGCCTCCGGCCCGGCCCATTGCATTCAATGTGTGCGGGTGCAGCGTTGTACCCCTGTGCGCGTTGTACTGCAATGGACCGATCGGTGCCTCCGGCCGGCCCATTGCATTCAATGTGTGCGGGTGCGCGTTGTACCCCTGTGCGCGTTGTACTGCAATGGACCGATCGGTGCCTCCGGCCGGCCCATTGCATTCAATGTGTGCGGGTGCAGCGTTGTACCCCTGTGCGCGTTGTACTGCAATGGACCGATCGGTGCCTCCGGCCGGCCCATTGCATTCAATGTGTGCGGGTACGCGTTGTACCCCTGTGCGCGTTGTACTGCAATGGACCGATCGGTGCCTCCGGCCGGCCCATTGCATTCAATGTGTGCGGGTGCGCGTTGTACCCCTGTGCGCGTTGTACCTCAATGGACCGATCGGTGCGCACCCATTGACAATGGGCTTGCCTGGCAACCGGACGCGTTTCGAATATTCGAGCGAGTCGGTTGCTGGAAAATCAGTTGGTCACCCACAACAATGTTGCAAAATCATGTATGTCATGAAGTTGAAATTTTGAAGGATGCTGTGGGCGTGTTTTGGTGCTGCTATTCCATGGATTGGCCAGATTCAGAAGATGCAAAGCGACTTGGACCTATCACTTTGGACACAAGGGACAGTATCTGCCTCTCCAGCACATATATATTGCTGCATGTTCCCCTGAGAGCCCACTTGCCTGCACTACATGCTCCAGGGCGACATCTGCCACTGCACTGCTGCTGTCTCTGCCCCTCTGGACCCTGCAATGGCACGTACTGTGGAGAGAGCCCCAGCCTTCAGCCTTGAAGAGAACCAGGCCCTGCTGGACAGCCTACTTCCACAGTACAGCAAGCTGTATGGGACACCAGGGGAGCAGGTGAGTGTTCTGTGCACTGCCTTTCTGAATGTGCATTTTGTCTGACTAGCAAGGCTGAGAGTCAGCACACCACTGGCTAGCAGGCTCACTGAGTAGTTGTCACCCCCATAGTGTGTAGTGACTTGCACTGGACAGGTATGGTGCAGTGACAGTGCTTCTGAACAGGGTTTTACTCCCCATGCTATGATACCATGTAGTGACTTCTGGAAAACTGTCCATGGGCAGCCGTGCACTGCCTGGGTACACCATGTGCCCCTGTGATTGCGACATGTATATGCAACTGTGTCATGCACGGATATGTTGCATGTGTAGTAATGGCCTTATCACTTTGTCATCCTGACAGGCTTCTGCCCATCGGAAGCATGAGATCTGGAAGGACATCGTCCGGGCTGTCCGGTCCGTGAGGGTCTACAAGCGCCCGGATCCGCAACTGCCAAAGAGGTGGCAGGACCTTCGGGGCTGGACCCGGAGGATTGCACGGGTCCAGCTGAAGCTGTCGCCTCCTCGCAGGAGGGCGGAACACGGACCCTGACCCCCACATGCTCAGGATCCTGGCGGTGGTCTTTCCAGACCTGGATGGGCAGCTGAAGGCCAGAGAGCAGCAAGGAGGGGGTGAGTCAAAGACTGCACTGTGTACTCTGTCTAACATGTTATGTGCCCTCCTCGGGCCAGGTTGAACTGCCACAGTACAGCAGTCATGTTGTCCAGGAGCCATGTCCCTCTATTGTGCACTGCCCACTCCTCATCTGATACCCAGGTGTGGCCCTTACATGCAGGGAATTCTGTCACTTAGGACTGTGTCCTTGCAGTTTGCTTGACTCAAGGTGGGAGACAGCATCTGTTTCCCTGACTCTGTGGTGGGCATCATGGGTGGGTCCATTGCTTACACAATGCCTGTATTCTGACATGTATTCAGCGTGTTACTTTGATCTGTGGTCCAATTGCTGAGCTGATCCACCACATGTGGCTGGGGTACCTGGCACACACCCATGCTGCGGGTGGGAACAATGTTTGGGCCCCAGGGTATGTATATGACGTGTGTCACACATACTTAGCCAGCTGCCTACAGTCCAGGGCTCATCCCTCATTCATGTGGGGCTGGACAGTCATGCCTACTCCAGGCCATACAATACACTCTGTACTCCCACTCCCGTGTATCCAGAGGACACATTGTGCACAGTGATTTGACCCCTCAGGTGTCTGCCTCTGTGTCAGTGTGCTGTGGATTAGTCGCCAGGACTGCTGTGGAGTTTCTTGGTAGGGGCTCAGCATGCCACTGGAGATGTGACCATAGGAGACGATACTTGTGTGACACATAGGTGTCTGATCAGCTGCCCATGCAGACTGGGGCATGTAAATGTGAAGTTCAGGCAGCTGTTCCCCATGCACAGCAGAGTGTGAGGGCTCAGGTTCAGAGGGTAGTGTCACAGGTCTCCCATATGTCCAATAGGTATGACCTGGACAGATGAGGGTTAAGAGGATGTGTTGTGGGGGGATGTACATGTGCACTTGTGCAGCTCCAGGACTTGCATTCCCCATGACCTACTATTGTGACACAGTGCAGAGTGTTGTTGTCTGGCTGCAAAGTCATACATCACTGAGACAGTGATGTATGACTTTGCAGTCATGCCTCCGCCATGGCATGTGTCTACTGATTGGTGATCCTGCAGGGAGTGACATGTGCTACATGCACACCATAGTGGCGCTGGCTATCAGGACATGGGTGCATCATGGTGTCTGTCGCTGGTATGCATCACATGCATTTCCTATTTGACTCTGGGCATCCCTTACATCACGTAAACCTGTACTGACTCAGTGGCAAGAGCTGTGATGTGTCCACACCGTGTCCTCTGCACTGTCCAACTACTGTGTACTTGGTGCATGTGTCAACACTGGGGTGTTGCAATCCAACAGACACCAGACAGATGGGTGCAAGGCCATGTGGGATGTGAGTGCCATGCTTGGCATCAGACTGACAATTGACTTCTCCTGTTCAATTAGGGCACTTTTAGCAATGTACAACTAATGATGCCAGGGCTTGCTCTGTAATGTGCTGTGCTCACAGTGGTGTGTGCGTTTGGTGCAGGTGACTGATGTCTGTCTGTTTCCCCATTGTTTGCAGATACATCCACGGCCACGGAAGGGGACAGCTCCACGGACCAGGAGGAGCCGGAGAGCCAGACTGGGTCAGCAGCCGAGGAGTGGTCGGAGGGACCCAGTGGCACGGAGGGCGAGGGGAGCCACACCGAGGAGTCCTCAGCAGCATCCACCTCAGCTGAGGACCAGAGCAACTCGGAGGATGACTCCCTTGTGGAGGCGGGTGTCAGCAGCCACCACACCCCAGCTAGTGTTGCTGTCCCCGCCACCACCAGCACCACCACCGCCCTCCCATCGGCTCCCATTCCCCAGGTCCGTGGAGGCTCCCATGTCCGGGAGCGTGTCTCCTTTGGGCCAGGCACCGCACCCCCTGCCCCTGTGTCCCCTGCTGCCCTGAGTGAGGAGTCTGTGTACCTCCTTCGCCAGCTCCATGTAGGGCAGACAGCCATGCTGAGTGTCCTCCATGCGCACACCGCGCTGTTGACTCAGCTGGTGTCGTTCATGGAGGGCATCTCATCGGGCATGTCTGACCTACAGAGGGGCAATAGGTCCATGGACTCCTCCCTGACGGCAGCAGTGTCCCTCCTCAAGCGGTCCCTCACCCCTCCTGCCTCTGCTCCATCCACACTCCCCAGCACCTTACCCATCCCAGGCACACACACACTGGCACAGGCACACACCAGCACACACACATCCAGCACACTGACACACACGCCAATGACAAAACGCACACGCACGCACATTCAGGGGACTGAAGCCAGACTCACAGGGGATGGGGCCCTGGAACACACACACGCATCCACATGCACTGCGCAGTCCTCAGTTCCCTCTCCCTCCAAAGCACCCTCCCTTGCCTCACCTGCAACCCCAAAGTCACAGCAGCTCTTCCTCTGTGACCTCGGCCTCTTCCCCACCGATGAAGCTGCTCCAGCATCCCGGGGAAGAGAAGCCCACCCACACGGAGCAGAGTGCCCCTCGCCCCGGACACCCTCCCCCAGGCGCAGACGGACTGAGGCCCCCACCCGCAAGTCCCCGGAGTGCTAAGAGCAAGACCCCGCCACCACCCTGCAGCTCAGGCACAAGGTCTCCGTCCTCCATCCCTCAGGCCCCCACTGCACAGGTGCCCCCACCACACCCTGCCCCAGGTTCCCCCACCCACAGATATACCATCCCCAAGATGCTCCGGCCTTCTCCCCCTGCCACTTGCTCTCCCAGCACCACACCCCCCGCTGCGCTTGTCTGTGCCACTGATGTGGTGAGGGTGTCCCCCCTCTGTCCAACCCACCTTGCCTGTTCCCCATTCTCCTCCCCTGGAGGTAGGCACTGCAGTGGAGTCCACTACCGCCCTGTCTGACTTGGGCACTGCAGTGGCGGACCTGTCCACCCCATCTGCAGGGTCCACTGCAGTTGTGCCGGCACCCACGACATCTGTGTCATGCCCCCAGTTGTGCCGGCACACACCATGTCCAGACACCTCCACTGCAGTTGTCAGTGGCTCTCCTGCACCCACCACCCCTTCCCTGACTCCCCTGGTGAGCCCTGATCCTGTCCCTGCGGTGCCTGGCCTGCCCCCGGTTGCCCCTCCTAGTGGATTGTCCCTGGTATTGTGCAGGCATGCGTAGGGTGACATCTGCCAGTGTCACCCTGTTTGAACTTTGACAATGGACTGGCCATTGGCCTTTGCTCTTTTTCAGGACTTCGTTTGGCCTCAACACATATGCTGAATAAAGCAACTTTCTTTTCTCTAGTGCTCATGCTTCAGATGTACATGTTGTTGGTGCAGCTAACCATGCCCTTGCTGCAGTGATGGTGATATCTGGTCTCATGATTATGAAGTGTTACTGTGCAGGAACCCATGTGGTCCAGGGGAATGTGTCCTATCATGTGGTGTATCCATGTCATCAATAGCAGCATCTGAGGGTGTCATGTGTTCAGTATTTGGCAATGGGTTTCCTACTTACATTGGCAATTTCATATCTGTGGCTTCCACCCCTGCACATCTGTTGTGCCTGCCATCGTTGCATTTGTCTACTTCCCTGACCGTGTTGCCATCTCCAGTGGACATGCAGGTTTGGGCATCAATGGGGAGGGACTCATCCGTGTAGTCAGTGCAACATTGCTATACAAGTGTGTTGGATCTGTGCTGATGATTCCGTTGGCACATCCATGACCAGGCTGATGTGATGGGAGCCCTCATTTGGTGCTAATTGTTGATTGTGTGACCAAGTGCTCAGCTGACATGATGGGGCCCTACTGAGGCAACATATGGCACAGCTTTCCTCACACAGGAGTGGAGTCCCCTCATGGCAGTGTGTACACGTGTGACATTGCCTGCGCCCAAGGTGTGTGTTGTATGTGCATGTCTGTGTGTTCACTTCCATTCATCTGCGCATGCTGTGATCCCTAGTGTTGTACCTGTTTGTGATGCTTGCTGACTTGAGCTATGTTCCCCAAAGTCTTCTCCCTGTGTTCTCTGTGATGTGGGTGCATGGCACATTACTGGTCATCAGGGTGTCACCCATAGGTGTGTTTGCTGTCAGGGCAGAGTTTGTGTGCTGACGCAGATGGGTCACAGTCAGGTTTCCCTTTGGCACTTGTTGTTTGCCCCTGTCATGTGATTTCCAGTTTGTGTTATCTTTCAGTGATTGTGACACGTTGTGTGTGTGACTGCTGGCACTCCTTAGGGTCCGGGCTGCAATGTTGGTTGTTGTCTATGTGTGTTCTTTGTGGGTGACCTTGGCTTCTTCATTGGTGTGTGACTGTGGCTGGGATCCCATTGGTCGGTGTGGTATTGCCGTCATGTCCATGTACAGAGTAGTGTGCAGTGTGTCAGACATTCAGGAGTCTTGTTGAGTGTCCATGTGTGATGTGTTTCTACACCTTGGTTCCCACCCACCACCCTGGAATAGTCATGGGTGCATGTGCAATGTCACCAGTGCATGTGTACTTCACTGCTGCACATTGTTGGAGGTCGAGGGTGTGGTGTTGAGTGTGTGCAGATGAGAGTTGTTGCCCGGCTAGTCCCCTGCCTCCATGTTGGCCTTGGCTTACTGGCCATGCTGATTGATTTGTGCTTGTGTAGGTGTGATGGTAGTTAGTTGCTCAGGACACCTGACTGTGGTTCACAGTGTGAGCGACATTTAGCTTTGTCATCACAGTGGTATTTTCTTCAGCCCAGGGTCACCACATTGTGGGGGCCCTGGGAGTGATGCTGTGGTGTGTCTGTGACTTGCTGTGTCAGTTGTTGTTCCTACGTGCCTGTGTGACATGTGTGTTTTGTGCTCCCTCTCACCTGTCAATGCCTGCTTGCCCACATAGAGGATTTGGATCCATGAGTTAGCTTAGTGTGGCAGTGTATGCACATCTGTATGATTGGTATTCAGCTCTCCTCATGTGTTGTGTTGTTGCCTGGGGACACTGGCACCCCACCCCTCACCTGCTGTGTATGATGACAGTGTTGGTCTGCCTGTTTGTGTTTGTGCATCTGCACCACTGCATTGGCATATCTTGGGTGTGCCATTGGCTGTATGTTGTTTGGTGTGTTTCCCCTGCTGTCCCTGGGACTCCTAGGTCATCGGTCAGCACAGTGATCATGGTTTGTGTGTCCCATTGCTGCCATGGTATGGTATCTGTTCACCTCACATCTGCTGTCTCCACAGGGTATCTGCATTTGTGTGCCCATTGGTGCAAATATGTGGTTCTGCATTCTGATGGTCACTTCTGTCATTGTGTCATTGATGACTGTTGGCGGTCTCAGCCCCCATGGGTGTTGTTTGTCTGCACATGGCCAAAGGAATGTTTCATTTGCACTGCAGTATTTGGCTCCCCCAATTTATGTTGCAATGGGACACATACACTACTTTGCCACAGATGAGTTTTGGTTCTGTGACCAGGAATGATCCATGCAGTTTGGCAGTTGCAGCTCTTTCTTTGTTAACAATTACCTTTTGGTCACTGTGATGATGAGGGTGTAGACCCCATTGCCACAATGGTCAAAATGTGCTTCAGCTATGGACCCCACACTTACCTTTTGGTCACTGTGATGATGGGGGTTTTAGACCCCATTGCCACAATGGTCAAAATGTGCTTCAACTATGGACCCCACACTTACCTTTTGGTCACTGTGATGATGGGGGTTTAGACCCCATTGCCACAATGGTCAAAATGTGCTTCAGCTATGGACCCCACACTTGCCTTTTGGTCACTGTGATGATGGGGTTTAGACCCCCATTGCCACAATGGTCAAAATGTGCTTCAGCTATGGACCCCACACTTGCCTTTTGGTCACTGTGATGATGGGGGTTTAGACCCCCATTGCCACAATGGTCAAAATGTGCTTCAGCTATGGACCCCACACTTGCCTTTTGGTCACTGTGATGATGGGGTTTAGGCCCCATTGCCACAATGGTCATGGGCTGCTTGCATTGTGGGTGCCACACACATATATGTGTGGCACATGTGCTAGGGGGTCACATTGTATGTTCAATGTCATGTTCGGTGTTGTAGGCATTTGACACAGCCTGCTCACACGCTTGTCATGGTGGTGGGGGATGTCTTAATCTTGCATTCCCTAGGTTGTGGTGTGCTTGTTGTGTCATGCATTGTCCATCCTATGAGTGGGGGTGGTAGTAGTGGTAGGCATCCAGCCCCCTGGCTAAGGGTGAGTAGTAGTGGTAGGCTTCCTGCCCCCTGGCTAAGGGTGGTAGTAGTGGTGGGCATCCTGCCCCCTGGGTGAGGGTGGTAGTAGTGGTAGGCATCCTGCCCCCTGGCTAAGGGTGGTAGTAGTGGTGAGGCATCCAGCCCCCTGGCTAAGGGTGGTAGTAGTGGTGGGCATCCTGCCCCCTGGCTAAGGGTGGTAGTAGTGGTGGGCATCCTGCCCCCTGGGTGAGGGTGGTAGTAGTGGTGGGCATCCTGCCCCCTGGCTAAGGAGTGGTAGTAGTGGTAGGCATCCTGCCCCCTGGCTAAGGGTGGTAGTAGTGGTGGGCATCCTGCCCCCTGGGTGAGGGTGGTAGTAGTGGTGGGCATCCTGCCCCCTGGCTAAGGGTGGTAGTAGTGGTGGGCATCCTGCCCCCTGGGTGAGGGTGGTAGTAGTGGTGGGCATCCTGCCCCCTGGGTGAGGGTGGTAGTAGTGGTGGGCATCCTGCCCCCTGGCTAAGGGTGGTAGTAGTGGTGGGCATCCTGCCCCCTGGGTGAGGGTGGTAGTAGTGGTGGGCATCCTGCCCCCTGGGTGAGGGTGGTAGTAGTGGTGGGCATCCTGCCCCCTGGCTAAGGGTGGTAGTAGTGGTAGGCATCCTGCCCCCTGGCTAAGGGTGGTAGTAGTGGTGGGCATCCTGCCCCCTGGGTGAGGGTGGTAGTAGTGGTGGGCATCCTGCCCCCTGGCTAAGGGTGGTAGTAGTGGTGGGCATCCTGCCCCCTGGCTGAGGGTGGTAGTAGTGGTGGGCATCCTGCCCCCTGGCTGAGGGTGGTAGTAGTGGTGGGCATCCTGCCCCCTGGCTAAGGGTGGTAGTAGTGGTGGGCATCCTGCCCCCTGGGTGAGGGTGGTAGTAGTGGTGGGCATCCTGCCCCCTGGGTGAGGGTGGTAGTAGTGGTGGGCATCCTGCCCCCCTGGCTAAGGAGTGGTAGTAGTGGTGGGCATCCAGCCCCCCTGGCTAAGGGTGGTAGTAGTGGTGGGCATCCTGCCCCCTGGGTGAGGGTGGTAGTAGTGGTGGGCATCCTGCCCCCTGGCTAAGGGTGGTAGTAGTGGTAGGCATCCTGCCCCCTGGCTAAGGGTGGTAGTAGTGGTAGGCATCCAGCCCCCTGGCTAAGGGTGAGTAGTAGTGGTGGGCATCCTGCCCCCCTGGGTGAGGGTGGTAGTAGTGGTGGGCATCCTGCCCCCTGGCTAAGGGTGGTAGTAGTGGTGGGCATCCTGCCCCCCTGGCTAAGGGTGGTAGTAGTGGTGGGCATCCAGCCCCCTGGGTTGGGGTGGTGGCGCGCATTCAGGCCCCTGTGTGCATATGTGGCATTGGTGATGGGCATCCCGCCCCTATGGTGCTGCTGTTGCAAGTATATTCAGATTCCCAGTGTATGTGTGTGATGTGTCGTGTACGTGTTGTATGTGTTTTGTGGTTGGTGTCTGACTTACCTTCTGCGCCGTACGCGTCCGTGCCTGTTCCGGTAGTAGATGTAGAATATTGGTATGATCGGGACGAAGGGATTCATGGTTGGTTCGTGTCGTTCGTCCTTCTCGTTGCTTCGCGTCGTCCTCGTCGGCAGCCCGTCCTCGTCGCTTCGCTTCGTCCTCGTCAGCTTCGCGTCGTCCTCGTCTGTGCTGTGTTCGTCTCGTAGCCGTGGATCGTGTTGTGGCGCGGTCGGAGCTTATGTGCGCCTCTCCCGGATGCTTTGACGTGCCGTGCGTAGCGGCGGGTTCGGCGCGTACGGAGCGCATCGTACTTGTCCCGGCCGGACGGGGCTGCATTTTCCCTTCCGTGCGGCTCGATTCGGCGTTTCCGGATTCGCCTCGGTCGGAGAACAGGACCTGGTTTGGGTGAGTACGGCTCGGCCGAGAATTTTTGCTGTTGTGCGCATCGTACTTGCTCGTTCGGTTGTGCTGTACGGATCGGTCGGGAAGCTGGCT
>CAWUFW010033088.1:0-12874 GCA_963921515.1 Calotriton arnoldi | reverse complement strand
GGATCTGCTTCACATGGGTACCCCCACTTTTTGCTGATGCTTCACTGTTTTTCGACATTAGTCTGGCTGGGGCCCTGCTAATCAGAACCCCAGCCTAGCTGCTTCCTCTCTAAAATGGTTTCCATGTGCCTTAGGCACATCACTGATTGGAATCTGGAGTGCCCTTATAAGTCCCTAGTATATGGTATACTATGTACCAAGGGCATAGGTACCTCAGAGGCCTACCAGGGGCTGCAGCATGTATTATGCCACCCTGGAAGGCCATCCAAACTGACACCACAGGTCTGCTACTGCAGCCTGGGTAAGGTGGTGCATGCACCCCTTACTGTGATATAGGCTACCTATATCACTAAATACATACACACATATAAACCTATAAGTCACTCCTAAGGCAGGCCTTATCAATCCTAAAGGCAGAGTGCATGGTTCCTATGTGAGAGGGTGCCCCTGCATGAGCAGGGCCCCTCTGCAGCGTTCGGAGACCCTTCTCTGATGCTGTTTGTAGTGCAGCCTGACCATATACTCTTAAGCGCATTATAACCTCGCGTTAAATGCTAACTTTGGAATGGCTGCACCTAAACATGTTGTGTTTGGTGTCAAACATCTTGGAATACTACCCCCCGCCAATTCTGGCGGCGGGGGTAGCATTCCACCCTTCTAGAGGGAAAGACATGTTAACTCTGGCTAGCCCGGTAACTTCTTTCCAAAGCCCTGGCATCACAAAATGGATGCTGCTGCCACAGACACGAGTCTGGCCTCCTGCTGCTGGACGAAACTCCGGCAGGGGAGGCCTGGACAATAGGTTTCCTGTCCCAGGGAGGTGTGACCACCTCCCCAGACAGGATAATGTGTATTGGGGCTGGGCGGGAGCACTTTCGGGTGCTTTGAAGTCCTGCACTGGGGGCACACTTGGTGTCCCTGTGCATACCCCAGTTCAAACCGGATCAGGGGCTTGCAGCCCCTGCTTTGGCGTGAACTGGACAAAGGGAAAGGGTGTAGCCACCCCTCTGCCCTGACCCACCCATAGGTGGGGCCACAGAGTAGTCCAACCCCTAAACTTGGTATAAGTATAGGAACCCAGTCCTTAGGACTTTAGATTATCCCTGGACGAAACTCTGAAACAGAATCCTGGACCTTCGACGCTCTACTCAAGATTAGAGGACAGAAGAATCTCCCTTGGGGTCAAGGAGTGACTCCCCTGCTTGGCAGGCACCAAAGACGCATCTGTCCGGATCTGCATTTCTGAAGCTCCCGTCGGACGCCGAAGTCTTCGCATCACCAGAGGTGGATTCTCCGACTTCCCGAGGCTACCCTGAGTCCCCAGCAAAGCTGAGGCCCATAGCTATCGTGGGTGACGTGAGACCATGACCCCTGGACACTGAGCACATTTGCAAGTGCATCCTCTTCTGGGTCTCCCACGAAGTCGTGCTTTGGGCTCCGAGTAGCCCTAGCCTCCAGCACCAACTGCACCGAAGATCACTGGCCTCCACTCCACGAGTGTCCTGTGAGCCAGATCCACGTGCGACGTCTCGAGGCTCCTTTGCGGTCGCTAGCCCATTGGCTAGTAGCCCTTAACGAAGGCCAATCTTTTTCTTCTTGGGCATCCTGGTTGCTCCAGGCCTGCCCTCACTTACCCTCGCTGGGTGAGTTCCCCAGACCTTGCTGGTCTGCACCATCGATGATCTTCATCTTCATCGAGACTTGCCGTTGCCAAGGCTTGTTTCGCCCAATCCGGTCGCCGACACCTCAGCACTCGACAGACATTGTGTACCAGCCCGAATCCTGCTCCTGGTCGCCGACAACGCCTCCTGGACCTCGTGGCTGAAGAGTCAAGATGACCGTCAACGCACCTGAAGCACTCGACATCGGTGGGCATCTGTCCATCGCCTTCCTGGTCACTGGCTAGTGACCCAGACTCTGTCCCCTCTGCTTTCAGGTTCTTCAGATCTCCGATCCACTCTTGGATCCACCCGGACACTTTCCACTTGGTCGCCAGCAGCACTTTGCAGCAGATCGCCATTCAAATCGACGACGAAACCCGACCCCGAAAGGCACCTATGCACCCGGCTTCCCTGGGTGAGGTAACACGAGTACTCCGGTGCTCCCGTGGGTAGAGACTCTTCAAAGTACTAGTTCTCAAAGGGTTTGCTCCAAGTCCTCCTTTAAGTGTCCCTTTTCTTTAATTTCCTGATCGCGACTTTCTCCATAGAAGTCAACGGCGTATCGCGGTTGTGTATTTACACTGCACGCGTCCCCCGTGGGTCCCCTGTGTCACTACCTTGGGTGGTTCCTTGTGGTCCAAGCACTTCTAGAGGCTCTAGGCCTAGTGTCTAGTTCAGTCGTGGTTCTTATACCACTTTATTGGTATATGGTTTGGTACGCCCCTAGGGCCCAAACGTGTATTTGTGCTATTACTGTGTTTAAATAACTTCTAACTTATGTACTTTGAACTCTAGCCTCATAAAGAGACTAGAGGGGTGTGTTTAGCAATAAATACATATATTTTGAATATATACCTGGTGTGGTGCTCTTTCATTTGATCACTCAAGAGATTATAGACTGGTAAAACAAGCTGCTTTACATTCCTTCAAGACTTAGCCTGAAGGCTGCTCTCCATAGCTACCACTAGGATAGCTTTCAATAAGGTTGTCTTTAACCTATCTCCAATAAGGGGTTGTTTGGACTGGTGCAAGGTGCCCACTATAATTAGTGGACAGCATATGCCAGGCCAACTTCTCACATTGGTGTGCAGCGTGTGGGATTCCAGCTTGCTATTGTTTTACCAGATAATCTCAATTGAATTGATCAACTGAAAACCACTAAAGGTACCTAAGGTACATATAATTTAAGCTTAGAATACAGTAAGTTCTACTGAACTTAGAGTTGTGTGTTAAGGGATAGCACACCCTTTCTACAACTCAAGAGAGTTTAGTAGGCCACACTAGAGTAGGTAGTGCATACACCACACCACACTAGTAATGTCTTTAAAGGTAGGATCTAGAGAATCCTTACCAGAAGCCACTGGGCTTCTTCCCTCCAAGTATGATACCCTCCCATTCTTGGAATTGAGAGCATTATGTAACTTGAGGAAATTAAGGACAGGCCAAAGTCCCACCACCCAACACCTTAAAGAGTTGTTGGTGGCTTATGACCTTAGTAAGCCCTTGGGGACTGAAGGGGTAGGAGCTGAGGGTGGGGCAGAAGAAGAGGAAGGGACCAGGGGTACCAATACCCCCAGCCCCCTCTGAAACTGGCCAGGAGGGTGACAATGACCCTGACCTGGATAACCCAATCCCTCCTGTGGAAGATGAAGAGGATGATCAGGATGATGCCCTCTTTGTCCCCCCAGGAAGGATTAAGAGTGTGCCCAGAAAGTCTAGATCTCCTTCTCAGGAGTCTAACCACTCTGGCACCTCAATAGGGAGCTCTGTCTCATCTCATAGGAGGGAATCCTCTCATGAGAGGAGAACAAGGCTGATTCAATATGAGGAAGCTCAGCTTGAACTCAGAAGGAAGCAAGTAGCCTTAGACAGGGAGTCCCTAGATCTCTTTAGAGAGAAAAGAAAGTTGGGACTAGAGTCCCATGGTGGCAGCCATGTCCCTAGAGATAGGGAAAGGTCCTATGACCATAGGAACCTGAGCAAGATTGTCCCTCCCTATCAGAATGGGGATGACATCCACAAGTGGATAACTGCTCTAGAGAGGGCCTGTAAAGTACAGAAGGTCCCTCAGGAGCAGTGGGCAGCAATCTTGTGGCTCTCCTTTGCAGACAAAGGTAGAGATAAGCTCCTCACTGTTAGAGAGGAGGATGCTGATAATTACAAGGTCTTGAAGAGTGCTCTTATTGATGGGTTTGGCCTAACCACTGAACAGTACAGGTTGAAGTTCAGAGATACCCAAAAAGCACAGACTCAAGACTGGGTAGACTATGTGGATTGTTCTGCCAAGGCTCTGGAAGGCTGGTTGATGGGCAGTAAGGTGTGTGACTTCTCAGGATTGTACAATCTGATAATGAGGGAGCAGATTCTTAATAACTGTCAAAATCAGCTGTTGCATCAATACCTGGTAGACTCTGATCTGACCTCTCCCCAAGAATTGGGAAAGAAGGCAGACAAATGGGTCAGAACCAGGGTGAAGCAGAAGGTACAGAACCAAGGTGGGGACACCAAGAAGCAAGATGCTAAGAACTCTGAAAAGGGTGGGGAGAAGGGTAAAGATCAAAAGTCTTCATCAGGCCCCCAAAAATCTTCTTCAGGTGGGGATTCACAGTCTACAAAAGGGAAAGGCCAAAGAAAACCATGGTGCAAGGTCTGTAAGCAAAAGACCCACTGGACCAGTGATTGCACCAAGTCCAAAGACTCAAGTCCAGCACCCACCAATGCCCCTAAGGCACCTGTTCCCCCTAGTACAGTTACAGTTGGTGGGAGTGCTCCAGCCAAGGGTTTAGTAGGGTACACCCTGGGTACTGAGTTGGGCTCTGACCTAGTCAGAGAACTGACTCAGGCTGTGTTAGTCTGTGATGGAGGCATGGATGTGCCCTCCTCTATGAGTCCCAGTAATCTGGGCAAGTACAGACAACAGCCTTTAATCAATGGACGAGAGGCTTTGGCATTTAGGGACACAGTGGCAAGTGTCACATTGGTGACACAAGACCTTGTGAATCCTGGGCAAGTTATACTTGGTGAGATGTACCAAGTGACCAATGCTAGCAATGTCAGAACAGACCATACTCTGGTAGTTGTTAACTTCTCCTGGGGAGGGGTAACTGGCCTTAAGAAGGTTGTGGTGAGTGCAAACCTACCAGTCGAATGCTTGCTTGGCAATGACTTAGAGACTTCTGCTTGGGCAGAAGTGGAGCTCAGGACCCATGCAGAAATGCTGGGGATCCCTGCAGATGTGTTTGCTGTGACCAGGTCACAAGCCAAAATGTCTAGCACTGAACAGGCCTTGGATTCTGGAAGAATGGACCAAGTGCCTTCCAAGAGGAGGAGTAGTAGGGTTAAGGCAGTGCCTTCCCCTTGGCTCAGGAGGAAGATCAGTCCCTTGAGGGGGATGATCTCAGTCCTGAAGAAGGAACTGTCCCAGAGGAACTTGAACCTGACCAGGTTGAGTTCTTGGGGACAGGGGGACCTTCTAGGGCAGATCTGAGCCAGGAGCAGCAGAGCTGCCCCTCCCTTGAACCCCTCAGACAGCAAGCTGCTGCTGAGGCTGCTGGGAAAGCTAGTGGTCCCCATACAGTGTATTGGGATGATGGACTCCTGTACTCAGAGAGTAGAGACCCCAAGCCTGGTGCTACCAGGAGGTTGGTTATACCTCTGAAGTTCAGGGGCTTCCTATTGACCCTAGCCCATGATATTCCCTTGGCAGGTCACCTGGGCCAGAACAAGACTTGGGACAGAATTGTCCCTCACTTTCACTGGCCCCACATGTCTGAAGACACCAAGGAGTTTTGTCGCTCCTGTGTAACCTGCCAGGCCAGTGGCAAGGCAGGTGGCACTACAAAGGCCCCCTGATACCACTACCTGTGGTGGGGGTGCCCTTTGAAAGGGTAGGGATTGACATTGTTGGTCCCATGGATCCCCAAACAGCATCTGGGCACAGGTTTATCCTGGTGGTAGTGGATCATGCCACCAGGTACCCAGAAGCTATTCCCCTCAGGACCACTACAGCACCTGTGGTGGCAAGGGCCCTCCTGGGAATTTTCTCAAGAGTGGGCTTTCCTAAGGAGGTAGTATCAGACAGGGGTGCTAACTTCATGTCTGGGTACTTAAAAGCAATGTGGAAGGAGTGTGGAGTGACTTATAAGTTCACCACACCCTATCACCCACAATGCAATGGTTTAGTTGAGAGATTCAACAAAACCTTGAAGGGCATGATTAAAGGGCTCCCAGAAAAGCTTAGGCGAAGATGGGACATACTCTTGCCCTGCCTTTTATTTGCATATAGGGAGGTGCCTCAGAAGGGGGTTGGTTACAGCCCTTTTGAACTTCTGTTTGGCCACCCTGTGAGGGGTCCACTGTGCTTGGTGAAGGAAGGATGGGAGTTACCTCTCAAGCCCCCAAAGCAAGACATAGTGGACTATGTACTTGGTCTCCGCTCCCGGATGGCTGAGTATATGAAAAAGGCAACCAAAAACCTTGAGGCTAGCCAGGAACTTCAAAAGGCCTGGCATGACCAAAGAGCTGTTCTGACTGTTTACCAGCCAGGACAGAAGGTGTGGGTGTTGGAGCCAGTGGCCCCAGCAGCTCTCCAAGACAAATGGAGTGGACCCCACACTATTGTTGAGCAGAAGGGTGAGGTTACCTACTTAGTAGACCTAGGAACACCCAGGAGTCCCCACAGGGTTCTCCATGTCAACAGGTTAAAACCATATGTGGACAGGGCAGACATGGGCTTGCTCATGGCTACTGATGAAGGGCAGGAGGAAGAGAGTGACCCACTCCCTGACCTGCTCTCACAGAACCCTGACGATGGGTCAGTAGATGGTGTAGCCTTGGCAGGCAGCCTCACTACCCAGCAACAAACTGATTGTAGACAGGTGCTCAATCAGTTTAGACATATGTTTTCACTGACACCCAGTCAGACCACCTGGTGCACTCATGAAGTGGACACTGGGGACAGTCTGCCTATTAAAAATAAGATTTATAGGCAACCTGACCATGTCAGGGACTGTATCAGGACTGAAGTCCAGAAAATGTTGGAGTTGGGAGTTATTGAACCCTCAGATAGCCCTTGGGCTAGTCCAGTGGTCCTTGTGCCAAAACCTCACACCAGTGGTGGAAAAAGAGAGATGAGGTTTTGTGTGGACTACAGGGGTCTCAATGCAGTCACTAGGACTGATGCCCATCCAATACCAAGGGCAGATGAGCTCATAGATACTTTGGCCTCAGCCAAATATCTCAGCACATTTGACTTGACAGCTGGCTACTGGCAGATCAGACTAGCTGATACTGCAAAGCCCAAAACAGCATTCTCAACCCCTAGTGGGCATTATCAATTTGTGGTAATGCCCTTTGGTCTGAAGAATGCACCTGCCACTTTCCAGAGGTTGGTGAATACAGTTCTCACAGGTCTGGAAGCCTATAGTGCAGCATATCTAGATGATATTGCTGTCTTTAGCTCCACCTGGGAGGATCACCTGGTCCACCTCAGGAATGTTTTACAGGCCCTGCAAAAGGCAGGCCTGACTATCAAGGCCACTAAGTGCCAGATAGGGCAGAGTCAGGTTGTGTACCTGGGCCACCTTGTGGGTGGAGGCCAGGTTCAACCTTTGCAGAGCAAGATCCAGACTATCATGGACTGGACTGCTCCAACTACCCAGACTCAGGTGAGAGCCTTCTTAGGCCTGACTGGGTACTATAGGAGATTTGTCAAGGGGTATGGATCAATAGTGACACCCCTGAATGACTTAACTTCTAAGAAAATGCCCAAAAAGGTTCAGTGGACAGCTAGCTGTCAAAAGGCATTTGATGACCTGAAGCAGGCCATGTGCACTGCTCCCATTCTACAGAGTCCTGATTACTCCAAGAAGTTCATTGTTCAAACTGATGCATCTGAATTGGGGGTAGGGGCTGTACTGTCACAATTGAATGAAGAAGGTCAGGATCAGCCAGTAGCTTTCATTAGCAGAAGGCTGACCCCTAGAGAGAAACGTTGGTCAGCCATAGAGAGGGAGGCCTTTGCTGTGGTCTGGGCTCTGAAGAAGTTGAGGCCATACTTGTTTGGTACACACTTCCTGGTTCAGACAGACCATAAGCCCCTCTTATGGCTAAAACAAATGAAGGGTGAAAACCCCAAACTGCTTAGGTGGTCCATTTCCCTACAGGGGATGGACTTTACAGTGGAACATAGACCTGGGAGTAACCATGCCAATGCAGATGGACTCTCTAGGTACTTCCACTTAGAACATGAAGACTTAACTGGGCAAGGTTAGTTTAATGTCCCTACGTTTGGGGGGGTTGTGTAGGAGAGTAGGATCTGCTTCACATGGGTACCCCCACTTTTTGCTGATGCTTCACTGTTTTTCGACATTAGTCTGGCTGGGGCCCTGCTAATCAGAACCCCAGCCTAGCTGCTTCATCTCTAAAATGGTTTCCATGTGCCTTAGGCACATCACTGATTGGAATCTGGAGTGCCCTTATAAGTCCCTAGTATATGGTATACTATGTACCAAGGGCATAGGTACCTCAGAGGCCTACCAGGGGCTGCAGCATGTATTATGCCACCCCTGGAAGGCCATCCAAACTGACACCACAGGTCTGCTACTGCAGCCTGGGTAAGGTGGTGCATGCACCCCTTACTGTGATATAGGTTACCTATATCACTAAATACATACACACATATAAACCTATAAGTCACTCCTAAGGCAGGCCTTATCAATCCTAAAGGCAGAGTGCATGGTTCCTATGTGAGAGGGTGCCCCTGCATGAGCAGGGCCCCTCTGCAGCGTTCGGAGACCCTTCTCTGATGCTGTTTGTAGTGCAGCCTGACCATATACTCTTAAGCGCATTATAACCTCGCGTTAAATGCTAACTTTGGAATGGCTGCACCTAAACATGTCGTGTTTGGTGTCAAACATCTTGGAATACTACCCCCCACCAATTCTGGTGGCGGGGGTAGCATTCCACCCTTCTAGAGGGAAAGACATGTTAACTCTGGCTAGCCCGGTAACTTCTTTCCAAAGCCCTGGCATCACAAAATGGATGCTGCTGCCACAGACACGAGTCTGGCCTCCTGCTGCTGGACGAAACTCCGGCAGGGGAGGCCTGGACAATAGGTTTCCTGTCCCAGGGAGGTGTGACCACCTCCCTAGACAGGATAATGTGTATTGGGGCTGGGCGGGAGCACTTTCGGGTGCTTTGAAGTCCTGCACTGGGGGCACACTTGGTGTCCCTGTGCATACCCCAGTTCAAACCGGATCAGGGGCTTGCAGCCCCTGCTTTGGCGCGAACTGGACAAAGGGAAAGGGGTGTAGCCACCCCTCTGCCCTGACCCACCCATAGGTGGGGCCACAGAGTAGTCCAACCCCTAAACTTGGTATAAGTATAGGAACCCAGTCCTTAGGACTTTAGATTATCCCTGGACGAAACTCTGAAACAGAATCCTGGACCTTCGACGCTCTACTCAAGATTAGAGGACAGAAGAATCTCCCTTGGGGTCAAGGAGTGACTCCCCTGCTTGGCAGGCACCAAAGACGCATCTGTCCGGTCTGCATTTCTGAAGCTCCCGTCAGACGCCGAAGTCTTCGCATCACCAGAGGTGGATTCTCAGACTTCCCGAGGCTACCCTGAGTCCCCAGCAAAGCTGAGGCCCGTAGCTATCGTGGGTGACGTGAGACCGTGACCCCTGGACACCGAGCACATTTGCAAGTGCATCCTCTTCTGGGTCTCCCACGAAGTCGTGCTTTGGGCTTCTAGTAGCCCTAGCCTCCAGCACCAACTGCACCGAAGATCACTGGCCTTCACTCCACGAGTGTCCTGTGAGCCAGATCCACGTGCGACGTCTTGAGGCTCCTTTGCGGTCGCTAGCCCGTTGGCTAGTAGCCCTTAACGAAGGCCAATCTTTTTCTTCTTGGGAATCCTGGTTGCTCTAGGCCTGCCCTCACTTACCCTCGCTAGGTGAGTTTCCCAGACCTTGCTGGTCTGCACCATCGACGATCTTCATCTTCATCAAGACTTGCCGTTGCCAAGGCTTGTTGGGTCCAATCCGGTCGCCGACACCTCAGCACTCGACAAACATCGTGTACCAGCCCGAATCCTGCTCCTGGTTGCCGACAACGCCTCCTGGACCTCGTGGCTGAAGAGTCAAGACGACCGTCAACGCACCTGAAGCACTCGACATTGGTGGGCATCTGTCCATCGCCTTCCTGGTCACTGGCTAGTGACCCAGACTCTGTCCCCTCTGCTTTCAGGTTCTTCAGATCTCCGATCCACTCTTAGATCCACCCGGACACTTTCCACTTGGTCGCCAGCAGCACTTTGCAGCAGATCGCCATTCAAATCGACGACGAAACCCGACCCCGAAAGGCACCTATGCACCCGGCTTCCCTGGGTGAGGTGACACGAGTACTCCGGTGCTCCCGTGGGTAGAGACTCTTCAAAGTACTAGTTCTCAAAGGGTTTGCTCCAAGTCCTCCTTTAAGTGTCCCTTTTCTTTAATTTCCTGATCGCGACTTTCTCCATAGAAGTCAACGGCGTATCGCGGTTGTGTATTTACACTGCACGCGTCCCCCGTGGGTCCCCTGTGACACTACCTTGGGTGGTTCCTTGTGGTCCAAGCACTTCTAGAGGCTCTAGGCCTAGTGTCTAGTTCAGTCGTGGTTCTTATACCACTTTATTGGTATATGGTTTGGTACGCCCCTAGGGCCCAAACGTGTATTTGTGCTATTACTGTGTTTAAATAACTTCTAACTTATGTACTTCGAACTCTAGCCTCATAAAGAGACTAGAGGGGTGTGTTTAGCAATAAATACATATATTTTGAATATATACCTGGTGTGGTGCTCTTTCATTTGATCACTCAAGAGATTATAGACTGGTAAAACAAGCTGCTTTACATTCCTTCAAGACTTAGCCTGAAGGCTGCTCTCCATAGCTACCACTAGGATAGCTTTCAATAAGGTTGTCTTTAACCTATCTCCAATAAGGGGTTGTTTGGACTGGTGCAAGGTGCCCACTATAATTAGTGGACAGCATATGCCAGGCCAACTTCTCACACCGAATAAGAACACGAGGTCTTGTGAGTCCTATAGGCCTATATCCCTTCTTAATAGTGACCACAAAATATATACCTAGATCTTAACCAAACGTCTGGACAAGGTGGCAGGAACAATAATACCCCTGACCAAAAAGGTTTTATGAAGGGGAGGCAACTACATGAATTAATACACGATTTAATAGGGGCAATTGACTTGGCAAGACAAAATGAAATTCCTTTAGCAGTAATGACCTTTGATGCTGCTAAAGCGTTTGACAGGGCCAGTTGGCCTTTCCTATACAAAACGAACCAGCGTTTAAATCTAGGGGAAACTTTTTTAGCAGCAATCAGGGCCCTTTAAAAAAATCCATCGGCCAGGGTCCTTGTCAATGGAAACCTTACAAGGTCAATAAAAATAGGTAGGGGGACTAGACAGGGATGCCCTCTCTCCCCCCTCCTTTTCAACATATATATTGAAGCACTGGCATGTAAATTAAGAGCTTGTCGAAATATTCACCCCTTTACTTGTAATGGTTGGGAAAAGAAAATTGGGCTGTACGCTGACGATCTTATGGTTCTGACAGGGGACCTAGAGCAGTCACTTCCTGCGATATGGGAGCAGCTGGAGAGTTTTGGGAGGGCATCTAGATATTCAATTAACCAGCAAAAAACTGAGCTAATGAAATGAAATACTCCTTATAGGAGTGATTTCACAAAGCAGGAAATTAGATACCTAGGTGTCCAAATAGTCCAAAATATAGAAAAGATAGCGCAGGTAAATTTCGATAAAGTTGCAGTGAGTGTCAAATCACAGTTACAAGCATGGGGGGCTCTTCCACTTTCCTTCCTGGGCAGATCAAATCTTTTAAAAATGTCAATTCTCCCCAAGTTTACTTTCTTGATTAACACCATTCCGTTAGAATTTGCAAACATTTGGTTTAGGAAAGTACAGGGGACTTTTTCGAGTTTTATTTGGGGAAACAAAAGACCAAGAATATCCTTAAAAAAGTTTAGAAGAAAGAAAGCCTATGGTGGTATTGCTACCCCGGATCTCTATCTGTACTACTGCGCCTTTCATTTAAAGAACTTTCGTCAATTAATGATGAGGAGTTCTTTTTTATCCCCGCTCTTTAGGGCCCTTACACTGAGCGCCCCGCATCAAATAGACTTCTTTCTCCTAAAATTTAGTCATCCTAAAGTTTTTAAGAAGGTGAGGCTGAAAGTCCTCCTAGCTGCTACTAAGGTTTGGTCTCAGGTGAGATCGCTCCTACAAATACCCTATTACAGCGATGCAGCACCTATTTGGGACTCCCCAGGTACTCCAGTTTGTTTAACAGATGCACTTGCCATTCCGCTTCGTACCTGTGGTATTCTTAGGTGGGGCAGCTCATCGTGGCCACTGAGCTAATCTCTTGGCAACACCTTTCAGCGCTCTCCGAGAACTCAATTTCAAAATTCAAATACTACCAACTTATAAGTTGGGAAAAAGCATCGGGGAAGGAGATCGCAGGGAACGGGGACTTGGTGTCTAAGATCTGTTCACACACTACAGTACGGAAAGAAGTCGCTGAATGGTACTGGATGCTAATCCAAAATGGAGAAGATATGCAAAACTCATTCACAGAGATCTGGAGGAGGGACCTGCCAGGCGAAGAGCTCGAGGAATTAGGGCAAGTATCTATGTCTCTTTTGTGGTCATATGTGAAAGCTGCTCCACTAAGGAAGAATCATCTTTTCACTGTCCATAAGGCATACTGGACTCCACAGAAACTGTCGAAGTTGGGGAGCCGAGTGACAAAGAAATGCCCGAAATGTGGAGAAAACAACGCAAACGAGCTTCATTTGTTTTGGCAGTGTCCCTCAATTCAGCTTTTCTGGCAGAAAGTGGGTAAGACCATTTCAGGCATCATGGGTCAAGAGATCAAGTTGACAGTACCTTCGGTGATTTTTGGAGTGTTTCCGGGCGGGGTAGATAACTGTAGCTTTCTTAAAACTCACAGAGCTCTCTTTTTTGTTTTGGTTCTTCTTGCACGGAGGGAATTGTGTGTTAAGTGGATTCTCCCTAGTCCCCCAGTTGAAAATGAATGGATTCATTCCATACTGAGGTTTTCACATCTTGACCGTACCAATAAGCTTGTTAAGAAAACAAAGTTCTGGGAACTTTGGGATGTTTGGTTTA
>CAWUFW010033087.1:0-12878 GCA_963921515.1 Calotriton arnoldi | reverse complement strand
AGGATCCCCAGTATCGGGGCCACAGTTGTCTGACACATTGGTCCAACTTGTACTCCCCATGCAATGTGTGGGAGTAGTGTTGCCGTCAACAGGGTGAACAGTCTGTGCACAAAGGCGAACATCCAGAACAGGTTCAGGCTTCCTGGGAGTTGCGCTTGGCCATCGGCCTCTCACTTTTCCCTCCTCGGACGACCCCTCTTCTTGGGGGGCCCTCAAGTGCAGGCTGCTGCGGTGCAGGGGACTCTCCGCCAGAGTCCTCCTCCCTCCCTGTGGCAGTTGCAGTTTGTTCGGCACCAGATGTTGTTGGCACACAGGGAGGTGTGGACTGGTTGCTGTTCATCTGGCGGAGGCATTGTAAAATGTCCCTGTGCACCGCCGTCATCTCATGCAGTGCATCCCACTTGGACTCCACGCGGGACATGTGTGAGTCCACACGGGACATGTTTGACTCCACGTGGGACATGTGGGAGTCCAAGCGGGCATGATGGGCAGCCTGCTGCTGTTTAATGTCTCTGAGGAGCCCCACTACCTGGCTGAGCTCTCCGGTGCTGGACTGGTACGCATCAGCTATGCGTACCAGTTGTGGGTCGTCATGCACACCAGCAACGTCTGCAAGCAGCGACCTCTGTCTCCCACCTCCTCCCACCACCCCTGCTGACATGTGCAGTGTGTGCAGTGGCACGCACAGATAACCCTGGTCCACCTTGGGGGTTGGTGGTGGTGGTGGTGTCCATGGCCCCAGGTTGGTCCAGGGTCACTGTGCTGGTGTTGCTCCTTATTCTGTCCATGTCGGCAGGGATGGTATTCGTGGTGACAGTCGTTGTAGGGTGGGTGCAGGGGGTGCAGCTGGTGGTCCTGCTGGTGCTGCAGCTGGTGGTCCTGCTGGTGCTGCATGTTGACTTGCACCGGATGTGCCAGGTTGTTCTTCATCGTCCAAGGAGGACAGAGGCTGTACGACGCCAGTGAGCTCGGCATCCTCTTGAGCCTGGGACTGGGACTCCTCAGCGTCTGCTGCTGTGTCCCCATCATCACCTGTTTTTGGGAGACACAAACAATGTATGTCATGTTTCTGCAGGCATCAATGGTTGACACACATGACAGTTGTGACTGTGCCTCTGGGTGCGGGCCTGTACATTGCATTGTCCTAAGTCGTCACAGTCAGGGGTTGATATTGGTGTGGCACATTGTCCTGCATTATTTGGGCATTTCTATGTATTTTCTGGGGTGTGAACATGGTCTGCATTGCTTGTGTTTGGTTGACAGCCGGACCTCCTTCCCACCCACCCAGCCAGTCAGTTATCCCACCATGGAACGTGCTTGCGTTGCAGGAGTGTAAGTTGTCTCTCAGGATGTCAGTCAGTGGTGTCCTGCTGTTTGTTGGTGCACAGTTGGCAGCAGGGCCTTGTGCTCTCCACAGCAGTAGCCAGTGTCAGCCATCTTGTGAGTCCTTCTCCACTCCCTGTGATGTGAGCATGGTTCAGGGTGGTGTTGATGGGACAGTTGTGGGGGTGAGCTATGTCTGTGACTACGACTCCCATCATGCTATTGCCTCCTCCCCCTTCCCAGCATGCCCATGCTTCCTTCCTTTTGACTCTGCTTCCCTGTGGGTTGGGCTGGCTGTGCTGACAGGATGGCTGGGAGTGTTGTCCTGGCAGTTGTTTGGCTAAGAGTCCCAAGAGTGTCCCTGTGCTTCACACAACATAACCCAGGGTGGTGGTGCTTTGTGGGATCTTGTGTTAGGATGGAGGGCATTGCATTCTACCAGGTGGGTACTGTGGAGTTTGTGTTGGGGGGTGTGAGGGGAGGTGCTGGTGACTATAGTCAGTGCTGCAAGTCCCCCTTCCCACCCAGCCAGCCAGATATCCCACCATGGAACGTGCTTGCATTGCAGGGAGTGGAAGTTGTCTCTCAGGATGTCAGTCAGTGGTGTCCTGCTGTTTGTTGGTGCACAGTTGGCAGCAGGGCCTTGTGCTCCCCACAGCAGTAGCCAGTGTCAGCCATCTTGTGAGTCCTTCTCCACTCCCTGTGATGTGAGCATGGTTCAGGGTGGTGTTGATGGGCCAGTTGTGAGGCTGAGCAATGTCTGTGACTACGACTCCCATCATGCCATTGCCTCCACCCCACTTGCCAGCATTCCCATACTTACTTGCTTTGTGTGGAGTTCAGTGTGTGTGGGTGTGAGGGCAATGGCAAGATGGCTGACAGTGGTGTCCTGCTGTTGGTTGGTGTGCAGTACCCAGCATGCCCTTGTGCTCCCCACGACACAGCAACAGTGTCAGACATCTTTGATGGGCCTTTCCACTCTCTGTGGGATGTGCATGCGTGAGTGTGAGCTTGCTGGGCCATGTGGTGGGGGATGTAGGGCTGTGACTACGACTCCCATCATGCTATTGCCTCCTCCCCCTTCCCAGCATGCCCATGCTTCCTTCCTTTGACTCTGCTTCCTGTGGGTTGGGCTGGCTGTACTGACAGGATGGCTGGGAGTGTTGTCCTGGCAGTTGTTTGGCTAAGAGTCCCAAGAGTGTCCCTGTGCTTCACACAACATAACCCAGGGTGGTGGTGCTTTGTGGGATCTTGTGTTAGGGGCATTGCATTCTACCAGGTGGGTACTGTGGAGTTTGTGTTGGGGGGGGTGTGAGGGGAGGTGCTGGTGACTATAGTCAGTGCTGCAAGTCCCCCTTCCCACCCAGCCAGCCAGATATCCCACCATGGAACGTGCTTGCATTGCAGGGAGTGGAAGTTGTCTCTCAGGATGTCAGTCAGTGGTGTCCTGCTGTTTGTTGGTGCACAGTTGGCAGCAGGGCTTTGTGCTCCCCACAGCAGTAGCCAGTGTCAGCCATCTTGTGAGTCCTTCTCCACTCCCTGTGATGTGAGCATGGTTCAGGGTGGTGTTGATGGGCCAGTTGTGAGGCTGAGCAATGTCTGTGACTACGACTCCCATCATGCTATTGCCTCCACCCCCTTCCCATCATGCCCATGCTTCCTTCCTTTTGACTCTGCTTCCTGTGGGGTGGGCTGGCTGTGCTGACAGGATGGCTGGGAGTGTTGTCCTGGCAGTTGTTTGGCTAAGAGTCCCAAGAGTGTCCCTGTGCTTCACACAACATAACCCAGGGTGGTGGTTCTTTGTGGGATCTTGTGTTAGGATGGAGGGCATTGCATTCTACCAGGTGGGTACTGTGGAGTTTGTGTTGGGGGTGTGTGAGGGGAGGTGCTTGTGACTATGGTCAGTGCTGCAAGTCCCCCTTCCCACCCAGCCAGCCAGATATCCCACCATGGAACGTGCTTGCATTGCAGGGAGTGTAAGTTGTCTCTCAGGATGTCAGTCAGTGATGTCCTGCTGTTTGTTGGTGCACAGTTGCCAGCAGGGCCTTGTGCTCCCACAGCAGTAGCCAGTGTCAGCCATCTTGTGAGTCCTTCTCCACTCCCTGTGATGTGCGCATGGTTCATGGTGGTGTTGATGGGACAGTAGTGGGGGGCAATATGTGTGACTGCGACTCCCATGATGCTATTGGCTACACTGACTTGGCCAGCATACACAGAATTCCTTCCTTTGAGTGGTCTTCACTGTGTGTTGGTGTTGTTGTGGTGGCTACATGTGTGGATGTGTTTGTTAGTTCTATTTGTGCCACTGCCTAGCTGTAGTTGTGGTTGTGTTTGTACATGTGTTGGCACAGTTGGATGTGACTTTTTGATGGCATGTGTTGTGTTTATCTGACTGACATACACATTTTGGGATGATTCTGTTCTAGTTGCTGTGTAATTGCTATGAGTGCATGGTTTGACTCTCCCTTGACAGTGATGTGTGTGTTTTGTGGCAGTATATTGTGTACATTTGTTGTGTACTCACCAGGCTCTGGGATGTCCTCTAGTCCATATACGCTCACTGGCGGAAGGATGGCCCGCACCTTCTCCTCCCAGGGCCTGAGGTATATTGGCTTGGCAGGAGGGCCACTGCCGGTGTGTTGGCTGTTGATGTAGTCTTTCTTCAGCATGTCCCGTACCCTCCTGCGCACGTCATACCACCTGTTCTGGATGTCGGTCTTTGTGCGCCGACATGGTGATTGTGCGTTCACCCTGTTGATGATCCTCTCTCACATCTTGGTTTTCTGCGACATGGGGGTCTGTTGGACCAGTGTGCCAAACAGCTGTGGCTCCACCCTGAGGATCTCGTCTACCATGACTTCCAATTCACTATCTAGGAACTTGGGATTCTTCTTGGGGGGCATGGTGATGGGTGGTGATGGTGGGTGATGTGTGTGTTGGTGTGCAGGTGAGGGTGTGTGAGTGTGTGTTTTGCTGGGTGTATGTGAGGTAGGTATTTGTTGGTGTGCTGATGGTGTGTGGCTTGTGTGAGGGATGAGCTGTGGGTGTGTGGTTGCTTTCTCTTGGGTGCTGGCAGTGGAATGGCATTTGCAAAGGCTCATGGTAGTGATTTGTGTCCTTTATATAGGTGGAGTTGTGGGTGTGTCTTTGTTCTCTGTCCCCACCCCCCAGTATTTATTGGCTTGGTAATTGCTTGTTTGGCCTTTTTTTGGGTGATTTTTCCTTTGTGCTGTTTGTGTATGTTGGAAACGTTCTTGTGACCGAGTCGGACCCTGCATTGGTCTCGTACGGTGTTCTCCGTTTCGTTCACGCTGTGTTTGTGCAGTTTTCTATGCTGCGTACGCGTCGGTCGCGGTGTATTGTGTTGCTTCGACTCGGTTTTGTATGCGTGTCGGTCGTACGGCTTGTCCTCCGTCCGACTCGCTCGTGGTTTTCGCGCCTTGCATCGTACTTTGAGGTTTGGAGTTAGCGTGTACGTTTCGGTCGGATTTGTTCCGGGTGCGTGTCGGTCGGTTGGATTCGCGTGTTTTTCCGGCCGGATTGCTGTTTTCCGTGCGGCTCGGTCGGTCGACTTGGTTTCGGTACGTGTCGGTCGGATTTTTCGCGCCTTGCATCGTACTTGGCGTGTCGGGCGCCACGGGTACGTGTCGGTCGGTATTTTTTCCGGATCCGAGTCGGTCGGTGCTTTTTCCGGCCCGAATCGGAATCGACCCCAGAGTGTGGAAAACAAATAGATTCGCCATCCTCGCTGTCCCCTCTACTGAATGAGCACTTCCAGTGGTCAGGAGGTAACTCCGCTCTGCTGGTGACGGAGTTTATTTTTTTTGCATAACTCCGTGCTCCACTGCAGAGTGCAGAGTGTGCAAACTCTGTGAATCCATCCTTATAAATGTTATCCCCCTGAGTACAATGCCTTCCTTAGTGTTGCACACACTAGCAGTGGGACTAATAAATGCTACCCCTCCTGAGTCCAACACTTTCTCTACTATTGCACCAACTGGAGTGGGTATCATACATTTTACCCCTCTGGTGTCTAATGCTTTCCCTACTGTTAAACACACTGGGGTGAGAATAGTACATTTTACCCCTTCGGTGCCCTATCCTTTCCCTTCTGTTGCACATACTGTAGTGGGAATTGTATATTTATTATTATTAGAGTTTAATATTTTTTTGGTACTGTTTAAATATTTATTATGTATATGTGTTTTTGTATTTAATTTTATAGTTTTTATATATATAAAAATGTGTGTAATTGTTAACATATTTTCAGTAAAACATATTTATATCTATGGTTTACTTGTTATGTATAATTACATTGGAAATATTTGAATTTTTTGCAGTTTATTTGTTACATTTATTATTTATTTTTGTGTGTATGTAAAAAATATATATGTATATTTGAAAATTTAAAAATAGATTTGAAAGAATATTTTGTCTAATGGTTTCATATTATATGTGGCTATATAAATATACACACATTCATATATGTGTGTGTGTTTAAATAAGCATGCATTTATATATATTTTTAAATCTTACTTAAACATATTTAATTTACATTATATTAATGTTATATGTCAAGATATTTATTGTTTTTAACTATATATAAATATAAATATATATATATATATATATATATACACCACATATATATTTTAAAAAACAATGTTTGTATATATTATCGTACTTATCATTATATGTATAGAAAAACTATAAGTTTGTGATTGATATTTTTGACATGATATTTCTTTATTATGATATTTATGGTTACGATATTGTGTCAGTGATCACTTTTCAAAGTTGCTCAGGCTCAGTGCCTGCTCTCACTGTGACTGTACACAACCCCCGGCATCCCTCAACACACACAGGACAGCACGTGTCAAGTATGTCAGAAAGACATGACTTGCCCTTAATTTATTTAATTCCATTCGGCGGGGCCTGGCCGGCATGCAGCAGCAATTTCCGAGGGCCCCAGTTGGCAGGAATTTGAAATAAATCATCCTGCTTTCTGGCGCACCAACTATGCCCTTTACTGAGATTCCCTAGTTGGCTAGAATTGCTGCTGAAACCCGGACGTCGAATTTAAATAAACAGAGATGCCCATCTGCATCAGAATCTTGCCCAACACAGAAACATCAATGTCAGGGACCTTTGTGGGGTGGCACTAGGTACCACAACCAGAAAACCAACAACAGGCAAGATGCCCTCCTGGGTTTAGGATGTAGCAGACAGGCCATCTCTGAGGCAACTGAGGCAACTGAGGCAAGGTCTCAGCTAATCAATTCTAGTCAGCTGAGCACAAACCATGGCACTCCCACATGAAGTGAGAGCAGCAGCTGCATAATTAATGTTGAATGTGTCAAATTAACTCTTGACAGTGCAGACCGAAAGTTGTTTGGATGTTTTAGAAAATCCATAGATAAAGCACTGTGTAAACTGCAGTGAAGCTGTACATACCTTATATAGTTGTCCTACTTCTATATCAGTGGTGTATGCCAGTTTTTGGATTTCAAAATCTGGTCACCATACGGGGACAGAAAGTTGAGCTAGGCAAGTTACCAAATATTTAAGAAGTAGGAGCAACAACCACATCATTTGCATTACAGGTTTGGAATTTGTGAACTGCCGATCTTGACAAATTTTAGGAATAAGTGCATTAACTAAATGAGCTGTACTACATTTAATAATACCATTGACCTGCAGATTACACACAGAATTCTGTAGAAGATGCGATAAACATGTGGGCTAGCTTAATGAAGATGGACCTGCTACCCACAGCTCGACACTCAGGCCCTGATTAGGATGTTGGGCGGAAAGCCTCCATCCAGTGGTCGGAGGCTCTATGTCCAACATCCTGGGTTTCCCTCCGACCACCATATTTTGATGACGGCGGTCAGAAAGAAAGCAGCGGGGAGATTCGGCTCCTCTTTCGACGAGCTCTATGAGCCTGTCAGAACAGGAGCGGAATAGTAATCCCTATAATGATGTCTCAGAGATGCAACGACTTCCATCTCCCTACATATAGACTCTACAAGCTGTGTGTTGGCCCTGTCAAGTGGTGTCACCCCAGTAATGGACCCTTGGAAGTGACGCCTAAGGTGCTTGTTCAAGCCAACCCACACATCCTCATCGAAACTGGCACATTTTTACATTTGCATGGGTCGGAACCGGCACACCTCTTCGAAGCATGGAAGGGAGCCAGTACATTGCACTCAGGACCAGTTCATCACCTTCAGAATCAATGCATCACCTGCTGAGGGAGCAGTAGCTGTGCATCACCTTCAGAACCAGTGCATTGCACTCAGAACCTACGTGTGGAGAGTGTTGACGCATCTCATCCACTGAGTGCCTCGACACCGACACATCACTTCGGCTGCACCTCGCATCTTATTCGACGCTGATGCAAATCCAGGTTGAGATACTGTTGTTCAGCAGGCCTAAGTAGGTTCCTGTATCCAGCCCATGCACGATTGAGGTCAGCATGTACCTGTGACTTTGCCCCAGTCCGGGGCGACCGGATAACCCAATTAAGCGCTTATTGCTTCTAAGGGCCTGATTACGAGTTTGGCGGTGCGGCGCCAGGTCCGCACCGCTGCCGCACAGTCAAACCCGTGGTCAGGTTACCCACCAAATTATGAGTTAATCTTGTGTCTGGCGGACATTTTTAGGCGTTCCCACGGCCATACCTTTAAAAACAGGCACCACAATGGAAAGTGTTCCTGCACGTCATGGACTGAGAAGTCCATGCCATGCAGGAACTGGTGTGCATGCACACAGGGGGGGCCTGTAGGGACCCCTTTGCTTCCTCTTCCAGGGTTTTCATGGTGGTGGAACTGCCATGAAAACCCTGGTGGAGATGAAACTCGTAATATGCTTGGCGGGACCACGGCAGTCCCAGCAAATATACTTCAGCCTCAGGGCCACCACGCCACCTCCAGGGAACGGTGGTGACAGTCCCATGGTGGTCAGACTGCCCAAGTTTTAATCGGGCGGGTGGGAGACTACCAGTGCTGTGCCCCCACAAGTCTGGCGGTCGGTGGACTGGCAGACTTGTAATCTACCCCCAGTGCTATTTTACTGTTTATTCTTTGAAAATTCATATCTCGACTTCTACTTGTTAGATTTTTGTTATTTTGGTCTTTTTCTATTTATAAAAGTAAGTTAGATTTTTCTACCTTGGTGTGGAGCCTTTTTGTGATGTTTTCACTATGTTACTGTTTGAGGTGTTGAACAAATATCTTACACATCACCTCTGAAGTTAAAACTGACTACTCTGTGCCAAATTACCATAGGGTGAGCACAGAATACTTTAGGGTGTGTTGTAACTTACCCTGACTAGGATTGTGGTTTCTGTTTGGACAGGTGCATACCTCTGCCAACCAGAAACCCAATTTCTAACAATCCTCTTCACTCTTCCTATGAGTCTCACTCCCATCTGGTAATTCACCACTCTCCATCTATTTCACTTGTCACCATTCTCCAACCCAACATACCATTCATGTACCTCTTTCACTTTCAAAGGTCCTCTAAACTTGGAAAGTCCTCTCCTTACACAACCATCTTTGCCCTTGACCCAATCCTGTACCTTGATCAAGCAAGGCATATCCTCCTGAATGATCTGTGGTTCAATCTTTCCATTGCACTCCTCCAACCAACTCAGAACCTAGTTGGCCCTAGGTTTTCTCCCTCTAATAAACTCAAAAGGGGAAACCTGAGTTGCAGAATTTACAGTAGTCCGGTGCGCTGAAACCAACTCATGAACAACCCTGCACACTTTGCCACCACTACTGATCCCCATTTGAACAGCACCTTACACTAAACAGTTGTCTCTCCTAACCATTCCATTGGCTTGTGGTTGTACATGACAGTGCATTGGTGCTTAATGCAACATTCACTCAAAAATCTCTTCATTTCCTGTGAAGCAAGTTGCATACCATTATCTGTGATCAAGGTGTGGGGAAACCCTACCTCCGGAAATAGTATTCCTTGTGGTGATTTCACTCATGAACGTAACCACCAACTACTTCAAAAAACATCTACCAAATATATGGCAAACCTGAACTCCCTTCTCACATCTGACAGCAAACCAATAAAGCCAATACAGACACTATGCCATGCCACACCAGGATCACAAATGTGACTAAAAGCAGACTGAGATCCAACCTTCAGCCTCTTCTCACTTTCCTACCACACTTCACAAATCTCTACCCACTGAATGGTCTGCACATCCATCCCGGCCACAAAAAGCCTTCCTTAACTCTTCTCTTAGCCATCAATTGACCCAAGTTGAATTATTGTTCTTCGCAACTTTTCAGGGAACATACTTTCCTCATCAAGATATTCTGACCACTAAAAGACAGCTCATCCAGAATGTTACAGCATGATAGTTGGGCCAATTGTGCTCTCTCGTCTCCACCCTTCAGCCATCATCATTTTTACCTCTCTCAACACATCATCAGTTTCCATTTTTCGCTCCCATTCCTACTCGATAAAGGCTCCCTTCCGACAATATATGACATATGCCAACGAAGCCACCGTCCCTTTATTCTCTCTAGTTAACACAACACCACCATCCACCAATCACCAATCCATATACAACTGAGACAAACTTTCAGCTTGTGCATTGTGCCAACCTGGAATATGTTCAATAGCATATCGCTACTCCTGCAAGCAGCCTGCCAATCCCATCCATCTGGCTGAACCCTCACCCGCTCACCTTGGTGTCAGCTCCTTGCCCAGTGGTTTGTGTTCCGTACGCAGTCTAGAGGTCACACCCCAAAAATATGTCCAAAAATATTCCACACTCCAGGCTGCTGCCAAAGTTTCCTCTACATCCTTGAGAATGTAGGATAGAACAGCACCAAATACTACAACACTCACATCAACCATTAGCACAGACTGTAACCTTCTGTCAAATGGTACCAATATTCCAGCTGAACATATGCCTTCTTTGATACGCTTAAAACCTTCCTACTGTTTACCTCCCCATTTAAACACACATCCTTTTCACACAAAAAACTCTTGGCTTCTCAATATTAGCAGCAAAGTTGCCTACAAATTTCAAATAATATTCAATAATATTTCAATTCAATTAGGCCCTTAAATTACCTCAATTGATCTTTGTATTGAGGTGGAGGAGAATGCGTAATGGATGTAAGTAAGTCCTTCTTGGGTTTCACCCTTCACCTGAAATGGTGTGTTGCATATATTCTACTTCCTGAACCCAAACATTTTTTTTACTTGAGCATCATGAGTCCCGTACCCAACAATCTATCTGTTTGAGGGCTTGATTTTTTTTCACCACCGTAGTCCCAAAGATAAGGGAATCATCTTGAAAATAGACGATGTTGGACAAATCACCAAAGAGCTGAGACATCACACGCTAAAATACACTCACCGCTGAGGACAAAACAAACGGCACACGTGTTAATTGAAAAGTGCCTTCTGTGGTGATGAATGTTATCATATTGCTGTTATATTCTTAGAATCTTAGAATATTCTTAGAATCTTTATGCAGCTTTATTTGGTGGCACTCACACGCTGATGAAATGACGTTTTTACTCTGACCAGTTGTTTTAATATTTTATGTCCTCGACAGTCTCTTTTTAAATTTTAAAGCCTGCTAACACTCTTCAAATCCAATTGTGAAAAGAACTTACACCTTCAACAATAAAATCAACTCATTGATATTTGGTAAGGAGAAAACTTCTGTGACAATGTTTTGCTTTACACTCCTGAGGGCAATACAAAATCTCAATTATCCATCAGCCCTCAGTTTAATTACTACCAGTGAGATACAATGAAAAACTGCAACGGTTTCAATAACTCCCAATTTATCCATCTCATTCAACAATTTCTTAACCTCATCTCTAACTACAATAGGGACTTTCCTCAGTTTATGCTTGACTGGTATTGCTCCTGGTATAATAACAATCTTATGTACATACTTCTTCAGTTCTCACAGTTTTCCCTGAACACCTGTGTAGCTCTTTCCACTATATCTTCAATTGATGCACCCATCCCAAAATTGGTGGACCAATTTCTGTAACCCAAGCCTTCCCTTTAACCTATCTAGACATAAACCTCATTGGAGCATTAAAATAACCTACAATATCAATCTTTTTACCTTGATAACCTCATGGCCAAATGTCCTTGGAAAGAAGTTCTTTGATTTCTAGACCATTTCGAGTCGTTCCCTCTGAAACATTTCTTTAGGTACAGTGTCAACCATCAATTCTAAGAGGCTGATTAGGCTGTCGGTGGCTGTCTCCCCGCCATCCTAAGCAGCTTTTCCACCCGCCAGATTGTGATGGAGGGCGGTGTGCAGGTGAGCGGAAAGCCTGACCGCCCGCATCCGAATGCCTACAATGGTGGCGGTGCCTACCAGGCACTGCCGTTGGGATTAGAATGGTCCCTCCCCACCAGCCTTTCCATGGTGGTTCACCCACCATGGAAAGGCTGGCAGGGATGGACATTGGTGGCCCGTAGCGGCCCCCTTTCACCCCAGGCCCTTTTTTTTGGGTGTGGGGGGGCACCTGCCCCCAACAGGTCAATGTAGTAAGTGACAGGTACCGCATGGAGCCTGTCACGTAGTACAGGGATGTGTTACACATCCCTTTTTTCCATTGCGGCGGGTGCTGCAGCCAGTAGCACCCGCTGTACAATGCGACCACCATGGTGGCGGTCGCATTGTAATTGGGCCTGTGGGACCCTCGACACTGAGGGGCCTATTAGCATGGCGGGCGGATCGCCACTGTCCGACCGGCGATGGCGATCCGCCCGCCAAAACACCCCGCCGGACGGCCATTTACCCCCCGCTACATTAGCATGGCGGGGGTACCGCGGCGGACGGAAAGACTGTCCGCCGCTTTTCCGCCGGTAGGCAATCGTCAAGATTGCCTGCCAGGCGGAAAAGGCCCATATTATGATGAGGGCGGTGGAATGCCTTTCCATGGCGGAGACTCCGCCATGGAAAGGCATGCGGTGTTTACTTTGGGGGCCCGTTGAGGGCCCCCAGGGGGGTGGGGGATGCAGGGCTGCACTTGGCCCCCTACATTGGCATGCACAAGGTGGCAGGCACCGCACGGTGCCTGTCACGTTGTGCATGCCAATGCACAACATGCATTTTCAACATTGTGGCGGGTGCTGCTTACAGCACCGCCCGCCACAATGTTGAATATGCGGGATGCGACCGCCAGGGTGGCGGTCGCATCCTAATTGGCAGTGCGGGACCGCCGCACCACTGGCGGCCGGTCCCAGCACCGCTAGGGTGGCGGGCGGACTGGAGTCACGACACGCACCAGGAATGAACCCGACAGAAACGCACCCGCGAACTCCGACCCGCGCAGTACGATGCAATGCGTGGGAAACCAGACCGAGTCGCACGGAGCTCAAGCTGTACGACCGACACGCATACAAAACCGAGCCGAAGCAACCCAATACTCCGCGACCGACGCGTACGCCGCACATAAAACACAGCAGAAACACAGCTTGAAGACTCGGAGAAGCTCGCACGAGCCAACTGCAGCGTCCTACTCGGTCAGAAGAACGTCTCTTCC
>CAWUFW010033086.1:0-12879 GCA_963921515.1 Calotriton arnoldi | reverse complement strand
ATTCTGTTGCAGGGATTCTGCACATGCACAGAACTATGGGCAGTAAACCAGGACCTCGGTGTGTAGTTGTGTACCAGAAAACCCACCTCAGTACCCAGAACCCCAATCCGACTAGCTATAGTGTCTCATTCGTTCTCCGTACTACAGCGAAGCTACCAATGATTAGACATCCTAGAACATGTCACTCCGTCCCTCTCAGGAATCGCGGGAAGAAGAACACTCTTTCGTTAAAACACTCATACTTGTCCACAACGTGAGTAAACAGAGACACGGTATAGTTTAAAATGTTTATTTTAACTAACGTGCTCTACAATGAAGTACACTAGCCAACATTAGCGGCAAAATGCATAAGAATAATATAATCAGCATGGTTACAATTCCATAAAGCACAAAAGGGGAAATCATATTATAATGATAGTGGAACCAGGGCTACAACGCCTTACCACCATCCCCGTGTTATAAGCTAGTTTATTATAAGTATAGAAGACCTCTAGGCTTTGTCAGGGGGACCCCATACCTCCAAGTCTAGATGTCAGGAATCACATCTCAGGACAAGCACAGCTCTTCTTCGTTGGAAGGAATCTCTCCAAGTGCCTTTTCATGCATGCAATGCCATATTAAAAGCACCCAACTTTCAGTAGTGCAGCTGTGTTCTATGTTGTGTCTATGGGCGCGGGACTGACCTAAGTGAATCAACAGCATACATTGTTTTTCGACCTTCAACACGCTGTGCAGACTAGGAGCACAGTGTACAGCTACATTTGTGAAGGGCAGACAGTTCTCATGCACAAATGCACCGGCAGTTTATCCACAAGAATAAAGCCATATAGTAACGCGTGCAAAAACGGCAAAATGGCTGCCAAGCATATACAAACTAATGCTAACTTAGCAATGTCTGCAGTTAATTCCATGACCTCACTACACCCTCCCCTGGTCAGTCAATCGGACAGAGGTGTATGGAGAACACAGAGTTCAAGACGTTTGAGTATGAAGTTAGAGCATCGATCATTCAGTGATTTGAGATTGTGGCAGAAAAAGTCAATTTGGAATTCAGCCTGTCAATTTTGGTAAGGAAAGAAAGAGAAAAAAAAAATCCTTTGTCTTTTAACAAGGTTGAGATATATAAAATATCAACAAAAGAGGAAAGGGAAAAGAAACAAAAAAAAAAAATCATGCAGATGATCGGTGCCAGCCAGGTTAATCCATCAAAGTGTATGAGCAGTAAGTTGCAACTGCTTCCAGGAGGAAATCATTGTTATCGTCAGAAAAAGAGACGCCATCCATTCAAGCAAACTGAAAGAACAGACATGTTCCTCAATAAGTGGTGCCTCCAGCACCATCACCGGACAACTTGCGTGATACTCGATGTAACTTCGTTGTAGGAAATCCTGTGCTGCTGCACAGAGTATCCCACTGTGCCAAAACTCCAAGCGCAGCCGCGCAGGCCATAATCCCAACACCGGAACACTCTTGCTCATGGGACACTAAGGGACTCATCAGCAGATCAAAATCCGGGGCAGTAGACACCGTATTGGAGAGGCAAAGGTCCAATGCCCATTCAAATGAACATTCCAAGCAGGTGAAGACAGGTTGCATGCAAGTGTAATATGCAAAACAAAAGGACAATCCGTAAGCCACGCTGAGTGTGGCCAGAGGCAGAGTACCATAGCATTCAAGCATACGGCTACGAAGCATCTGCAGTCGGTCTTGGCTGTGTAGTGCCACAGGAAAAGCAGCCATTGCGCAGCAGGCAAATTAATAGCAGTACTCCAGCAGCTAAGGTAAGTAATAGTGGCAACCCACCGAAGACGCTGGAAAAAATAGAATGAATAAATGCCGGTATTACACTAAAAATAGTTTTGAAAGAAGACACAAGGCCAGAGCCCACAACTTTAAAAAAATGGGCCAAGCCGGCAGTATGAGAGGCATTGAAAATGGTATGTATCAAAGCACCGAAATGCAGTGGGAGATCGGTATTAAGAAGGGCCTGCACCTCTGATCGGGTATTGGCCACATGAAATGAAATGAAATTTGTACTTGTAAAGCGCACCCATACCCCCAAAGGGGTGACCAGGCGCTGTACGCATACCGCTGTGGAACCCTTCCTGGCTTTTCCCTGTGAAATGTCCACTCCTGGGCACCCCCAGGGTGAAGCCAGGCATCCCAGCGCTGTTGGGGCCGTTGTGGAGATTAAGCAAGCTATTGCCCAGAGTTGCAGAGTGGGACCCATGATTAGAATAGGCACTGAGGCGAGAATTATCAGGTCCGAGGAAATTGAGCCCAAGACCCGCCGAGGCGGGAATTGAACCCTGGTCCCGGGCCAGATCTCTGCATCAGGGTCTGCCGCTCTAACCATTGAGCCACACTTCTCCACATGAAGGACGAATGTCTCACGTGCAGATGTGAGAGAAACTTCTTTTGGGATAACAGTGCTCTAATTCTGCTCAACTTATCGAAGTCCGCTCTCAAGGTCGGAATGGAAGGCCAGACCGAGTTATCGAGTCTCCCATGTGGGGGTGGAAACAGTACATTTTTACAGCAAACCACACGTTGCGAGACTGTCACAATGTAAGGAATGCCAGCAAGCATACCGCAGCATTCCTCATTATTTAAAAGCAGATAACTACCGTTTGCAAGCAGAGTGAAAGTTGGTGTAATATTGGGCACTGGAATACCTTTCAGAATGCATGCGAGATTCGGGGCCGTTAGGTTACAGGCTCCATGCAACTGTATATTTTTGCAGACCAGAGAATGGCCTATGGTTGAATCGCATGATTCCTCAGTTAGGTAAACTTCTTTATCATCCCGCAAGCATCTGTAAGCGAATGGTAATGACCACACCTCATGAAGAAATGCACTGCCTAAGGGTTCATAGCGGCCTAGGGGTAATGCTTCATACAGGAGCTAAATTTACACAAGGGAAATGGTAGGGTTATTACCCCATGGATGAGCCAGACAGCAGCTTCAGTTTCGGCCACAGAAAAAGGCAAAGGTTCTAATTTTTCAATGTGTAAAAGCGTGTATGTAGCATCTTTCATGGACATAAATCGCTGTTTGTCTGTTAAGTTAAACAGCATAAACAAAGATGTAGCGTTCAAATAATCCCAAGGAACTTTCCCCATCTTAAGAGTTTGTAATGTCCATGCAAACTGCATTACTGAACGCAATTGATTCTGTCCATGATACAAAACAGACACATCATCTTGCACAATATCAACAACAGATGAAACAATACTGTCCAATGTGTAAATGCGTGAAGAAAGTGTTAATACTATTATCAACTACAGCAAGGACTTTTTCTAAATTAGCCTGGTCTATGGCTCAGTAATCGGGAAGCAGCCTCAATTTGAGACAGCTTCCATTTTCATTATAGGTTGCGTAAATAAATTGTTTCGATCTAGCACCAGCAGGTCCCTTTATCAAATCTGTCAAATCAATGTCACCTGATAATGACGACAAATGTTGTTTCACAGATGACAGTGTTGAGTGTTTTAACCAGTTTTGACATAATTTACCAACCGAGTAAGTGTTGACCGAATGGGAGTTAGAAAAACGTGGATCAGGCCTATCTTGTGTATAGCCAGGAGCCTTGTCATGGAAACGGAGTTGGCAAGCATTTGAGCTGGTTTGCCAAACCAACCAACCTTGGGGGTCTAAAGCAGAAATATTAAAAGTAACATTCTGGAATAAGGACTGCAAGTCGTCAATGGAACAATCAGTATGATTGGTCCAGTTTAGATATGCAGCCAGAGCGGGAATGGCAGGGGCATTCATTTGCTTTGAAGTAGCCAATCCAAAACACGTAGTCTGATAGACCGAGTCATTCAAAAATAAAATTTGAGTCGGAATGAGGCACACGCGATGTAAAGCTTCAGTGCCTCGCACCTGCCAGGGTCTGGAACCCCACACAGATTTAAGATCTATTGTGGCCTTCCACAGATCATAGCCACCCACCAACAAATCAATCAATCAATCAATCAATCATTTGTAGAGCGCAGTACTTACCCATGAGGGTCTCAAGGCGCTGGGGGGGGGAAGCTGCTACTATTCGAACAACCAGGTCTTGAGAAGTCTCCTGAAGGTCAGCAGGTCCTGGGTCTGTTGCAGGTGAATGGGGAGGGTAGTCCATGCCTTGGCGGCGAGGTGGGAGAAGGATCTGCCGCCGGTAGTCGTTCGGTGGATGCGTGGAACAGTGGCGAGGGCGAGGTCAGCGGAGCGAAGCTGGCGGGTGGGAGTGTAGAAGGTGAGTCGTTTGTTGTGGTATGCTGGTCCGGCATCGTGGAGTGCTCTGATGGGAGAGGTGTGGTGCAGCGGCCAGGGCAGCTGACTTCGGAGCACAGGGTTCACGGTTCGATCCCCGGCTCCAGCGGCAGCTCAGCTCAGCACCATGTGACTCTGGGCAATAGCTCACTTAATTTCCACGACGGCCCCCAGCGCCTTGAGACCCGTAAGGGTGAGTAGCTGCGCTATATAAAAACGGACTTACTTACATTTACATTTTTTCTGTGAGCGTGGGTGAGGAGCTTGAAGGTGATCCTCTTGTTGATGGGGAGCCAGTGCAGGTCCCTCAGGTGGGCAGTGATGTGGCTGTGGCGGGGGATGTCGAGGATGAGGCGTGCGGAGGCGTTCTGTATGCGTTGTAGTCTCTTCTGGAGTTTGGCTGTGGTTCCTGCGTAGAGGGCGTTGCCGTAGTCCAGCCTGCTGGTGACGAGGGCCAGGGTGACCATCCTTCTGGTTCCGGTGGGGATCCATCTGTAGATCTTGCGAAGCATGCGGAGGGTGTTAAAGCAGAAGGAGACGACGGCGTTGACTTGCTGGGTCATTGACAGAGATGAGTCCAGGATGAACCCCAGGTTGCGTGCGTGGTCGGTGGGTGTTGGCGCAGCTCCCAGCGAGGTTGGCCACCAGGAGTCGTCCCAGGCAGAGGGGGTGGAGCCGATGATGAGGACCTCCGTCTTGCGCGGGTTCAAATTCAGGCGACTGTTCTTCATCCATTCTGCGACGGCCTTCATTCCTTCGTGGAAGTTGGTTTTGGCTGTGGCGGGGTCTTTGGTGAGGGAGAGGATCAGCTGGGTGTCGTCTGCGTATGAGATGTTGAGGTTGTGCGATCGGACGATGTTGGCAAGCGGTGTCATGTAGACGTTGAAGAGGGTCGGGCTGAGGGATGATCCTTGGGGTACGCCGCAGGTGATCTTGGTGGCTTCGGATCGGAATGGAGGGAGGCGAACTCTCTGGGTTCTGTCGGTGAGGAAGGAGGTGATCCAGTCCAGGGCTTTGTCGCGGATCCCTGCATTGTGGAGGCGTGTGCATAGGGTGTGGTGGCAGACGGTGTCGAAGGCGGCCGAGAGGTCTAGGAGGATGAGGGCCATGGTTTCACTGTTGTCCAGCAGGGTCCTGATGTTGTCGGTGGTGGCGATGAGGGCGGTTTTGGTGCTGTGGTTGCTGCAGAATCCGGACTGGGATGAGTTCAGGGTGGTGTTCTCCTCAAGGAAGCGGGTCAGTTGTCTGTTGATGATCTTCTCGATGACTTTCGCAGGGAACAGGAGCAGGGAGATGGGCCGGAAGTTCTTGAGGTCCTTTGGGTCTGCCTTGGGTTTCTTGAGTAGGGCGTTGATCTCTGCGTGTTTCCAGCTTTCCGGGAAGGTGGCGGTCTCTAATGAGTTGTTGAAGATCTTTCGGAGTTGGGTTGCGATGATGGAGCTCGCTTTGTTGAAGATGTGGTGGGGGCAGGGGTCTGACGATGAGCCGGAGTGGATGGTGTTCATGGTTGTGATGGTGTCTTCGTCATTGACGTGGTTCCAGGAGATCAGGAGGCCGGTGTGACTGGGCGGCGGTGAGTCTAAGATAGCCAAATGACAAATCATTAATAAAGGATTGGGAATACACTAATTTGGTGTGCGTGACCATCACTTTAGAATTGGACGAAACCTTTAATTTAAAATAAAAGGATTCCGGTTTGGATTTATCAAAGTCTGTAAAATATGTACATTTTTTCAAAAACGTTTTTGAGCTACCTTCCAATGGAGCCGGGCAATGTTCCCACTGTGTGTAATTAAAAACATTTCTAAATGTATTAGCTTTATGCAGGTAATGATGGCCATAATGCTGGTAGCAAAAGAAATCAGCATAATTTGCAGTATTCAAATATAAATCTTCAGCATTAAATGCAGCATAGTACTTCAAATCTGAAAACAAAGATTGCATGGCATGTACATCCCAATCATCAGACCGTATATTGTGTTTCACTACATCACCCATGGAAACACAAAGTACATTTGGTACGTTAATTATCTCTGTAGGGCCATGAATCTTGAAATCCACTGCATCCCAACCTATGCCATCCACAACTGGCCAGGCGGATATGTTGACAGAATTCAGGTCCCTCTTTATGATGTGAGAAGACGAATGCGGGGCCAAAGTTCCATCGACCAGTTTCACAGCAGAGCATTCAGGTATGTAGTGACCATTTATGAGAAGGAAAAAGAATGTCACAAATCCAATTGACATAAAAAGAAAAATGGCTAAAAGGACCATACAGATGTATGTCCAAGGTGGAACCAAATAAGTCTTTTTAAACCAAGCCAGAAAAATAGAAAATTTGGAAGGGGTCAATGATAATGTCGAGTTCGAGTCAAAAGAGAAACGTGACTGTCCCAGGGTATCGGGTTGCAAACCAGGCAATGACTTGGTAGTGGGATAAACATACTCTGTTTCTTCAGTGAGACTGGAAGTAGGGAGGTTTAGTAAAGGGTGAATGACAGAGTCCATCCCTATGGCAGTGTCAGGCTGCGTGGCGTCTGAGGCGCCCAACACTGGATACCTGGAAATCGTTTGCCAAGAAGACGCTGGTGTTATACTATTCAGGATCGGCCAGATGTTGTAACTTGACATTGTCCACAGAGACGTTTCTGTTGTCTTTTCGACCAGGAAGTGGTGGTAAAATGACTGTACGAGTTCCCTGCACGCCAAGCACTGGGACAGGTGTTCTCCACCTTCTCTCAGACCAGGTCTCCGACTTTGGGTAGCCAGCTGACTACCGGAAACTGCAGTGCTTCATCAGTGGCTGAGGGAAAATGTTCCTTCGCAAGACTGTCTCTGGTCTCTTGTAGCTTCTGCAATACAGCAGAATGATTATCTACGTCAAAGGATGCGGCTGTCACCGCCATGTCTAGATCATCAAGGTCTGGCACAAACATTGTCATGCCAAAGAGCATTTCGTACGGGGTCCGCCCACCCAGAGATCTTCTAGGGAGATTATTTAGTGCACGTTGTACGCTATACAAATGGGCTAACCAGTTCCTGCCAGTACCTAGGACCCTAGCTGTCAAGGATTGCTTTAAGTCACGGTTCATTCGCTCCACAACTGAATTTCCCTCAGGCCTGTATGGAGACAAAATTTTGACCTGCACTCCCAAAGACCTCATGGCCTCCTTGTACGCCTTTGAGGCGAACGCTGGACCCTGGTCCGAATGGAAAGTGCCACATGCAAAAATTCCCACAAAGACATGCAAATCCCTGATGACAGTTCGAGCGTCAGCACTGCGTTGTGGCCACACCCAAAGAAAACGTGTGCACGAATCAACTGCAACTAAGATGAATATATAGGCAGTATCTGAAGAAATTGACTGCAGTGATCCAAATAAACACATCCAAAAAGCCTATTAGATATACACAGCGGTGTTTGTGGAGGACGTGTTACCGTAGATGGCTTAATCTGTTGGCAAATGTCACACGAAAGCACATAATTAATGGTTTGTTCTTATAAACCACGCCACCAGTAACGTTGCTGTAAAATAGAAACAGTCGCAGACACTCCAGCATGGGCCGAAGCCATGCCTTCGTGTGCGGCTGTTATCAGTGAAAGTCTGCGGTCAGCGTTGGGAATCAATCTGTCACCAAAGTCATTAATTCTCACATAAGGAACTTTATTGGGACTTAAGTGACAGGAGTATCTTGAAGGGAAACCCTGTGGGTAATTGCCACCCTTCCCTGAAGCAGCAATTGCTGCCAAGATGTCATTCTCAATCTTATTCATGGATCTTGTAACTGCTGCAACTGAAAACGTGGCTACTGCTGATTTAGCTGCCTCATCAGCTAAACTATTGCCAACCACTTGTACTCCTACGTGCTGGTGGCCAAGAGTATGCATTACATGTGTGAGAGGCAGACGTTCTTTAAGATCTGCGACTCAAACCCAAAGCATTTTATGCTTAATTGCGCTGCCTTTAGAATCACAATAGTCATTTTGAGACCAAAAGTGTAAGTTGTCATTGAAAGACTGAACACAGTAGTAAGAATCACTTACAATTAGAGTAGTCACATTCGGATCTGCAAACTCAAGTGCGACTACCAGGGCACACAGCTCAGCTAATTGGGCTGTACAGTCTCCTAGTGCCTGAGTGTGTACAACACTGGACTTGAACTCTCCGTTCACTATGGAACCTGCCACAATTGCGCATGCTGCTGAATAAGAATGCTTTGATCCTGTCGCCGGTTGCGCTGAACCGTCCGTGTAAATGATACAATGGTACTCCTCCAACGGACGCATAGACAGAGGAGCAGGATGAACAAATTCATACTGTAAAAATTCCTGTGTTTGCTGGGAGGAGTCGAAGATGAAGGTGACATCCGAAGATGTCAACGAAGTAGCCCATTGTATCCAACGTGGATGCAAAGCCTTTGAGTTTGGTACACTTGCCTTTGTCACTGCTTCTAGAGCAGGATATGGTGTCACAACCAAAATGCGCTTCCCTTGTGCCAGTGCGCGTTCCGTCAGGATCGCCATCTAGACAGCCATCAAGATTTTTTCAACAGTGGAAAACCGCAGTTCAGCCGAAGTGTACAAATTTGACTTATATGCAATAGGCACTGTCACCCTCATTAAATGTCAAGTATGTGAAACCCACCGCGCCTGGCACGATAAGTATCACCAGGTTAGTGTGGTTATCACGTGTCAACAAGTATTTAGAATCAAGAAGATCAGACTGCAAAGACTGCAGGATAGCTGAATGTTCCGTGAGCCAGCAGGTTTTTGAAAAAGTAGGTTGTATCAAAGCATACAATGGTTTGATACGCTGGGCATACTCGGGACTATAGGTTCGACCGAAGTTTAAAAATCCCAGCAAAGACTGTAGTTTTTTCAGGGTTGTAGGAGGTCACGAACATGCGCATTTCTCCAAGAAGTGAGGCGCTAAGCCTCTACCTTCATTATTGAGCTCATAGCCCAAGAACAACACTGTGTACTCTGCAATGTGTGATTTCGCAAAGTTAAACTTATAGCCGTAGTCCGCAAACAAAACTATGATGCGGTCCACTCGACAAAGATGCGGCCATAATTCGTCGTCCGTGTGATAAATATCATCAACGTACGAGTATGCATCAGGGTCTATGCCGTCTAACAAAGAGCTGACACGGGCGGCGAATACACCCGGGCTGTTCTTGTAGCCCATGGCCAAATGCCGAAATTGTTTTTGTTTTCCGCCGGCGGTAAAAGTGGTCCATTGACTGCTTTCAGGAGACATGTTATAACTGAAAAAGCCGTTGGAAATATCAAGGGTAGTTTTATATTTTTTACGAACAATACTGTCCACTAGAGCAGAACTATGGGTATTCTGAACCGCACAGGTGCGACAATGAGAATTCAAATGTCGGTAATCCAAAACTAAGCGGTACGACCCATCGGGTGTGGTTACGGTAAACAGAGGGTTATTCATCGTGACACACAAGTCTCAATAACTCCTGGATATTCTAATTGATCTAGAATCTCAGAAACGGGAGCTTTTGCCTCCTGCCGGATGGGATACTGGGGTTGTGGCTGTGGCATAGACCGTAATGGTATCTCATGCGGGGGAGAATCTTTATCCCAGCCCACCTGAGTACGGTACAGTACCGGTGCATGCACCAAAGCCCACTCTTATGCAAAAGCCTTTGCATGCTCCTTGGAGACTTTATGTGAAAAACTTGGGAGTGTTACTTCCTCCCCCCTCGGAGCGGCAGGAACAAAAGGTGGGGGCCAATCTGCCTCTGCCAACAAAATGTCATAAGAAGTCAGATTTTCCCAAAAAATCCCTTTAATTATACGCTGTATGTCACCTTCAATCATAAGGACTATGTCATATAATCTGTCAGGGGGTGCCACTCGGGTGTCAGCCGTTTCAACTGTGATGAACGTTTCAGTTGCTGTCGCCTCCAGAAATGGACGCAGTGCTTGCCGCACTATGGTAACCTCCGCTGCGCTGTCTAGCAACGTTACTGCCCATGTTAGGTTCCGGAGTCGAGTCCTCACCGTCTGTGGCATATCTCGCTGTTAAAGCAGCAACTTTATTTTTCTGAAACTGTGGGCGCTGACGAGGAAAATCGTCTGGTTTCCCTTTTCTGTCAGTCTGATGAGGTTGCTCACGTCCTTACGGGGCGCCTCGACCTCTTCCGCGCTCTTGGCGTTCCCTGCCACCAGCCTGTGAGCCTGATGTGTCCTGTAAAGAACAAGGAGAACGCTGATCAGGAACCTTGAATCTGTCAAGAGACCTAATTCTCGCGCGGTCGCGCAAATCATAAGTGCGCTCAGAAGACTCGGGTACCGGTGACGCTGCACGTGACCCTTGTTTCTGTTGTTGCTTCCCCTGCTTTTTATTTTTCCAATTTTTCTTAGGAAATGTTGGACGGTCGTCTTTTGCAGACTGCGCCGTCTTTGTTTGCTGTTGTGCTGGTATTCTAGCAAAAGGTTTAACACCCAAAATATTGCGGCCAATTGTCTTACAGGCTTCAGCAATGATTTTTGGTAATTCGCTGGGTTTCTCATCTTCCGGGACAGGGCGCAAGGCATTAGACACTTGAAAGTTAACTGCATCTCCCTTGACATTAGCAAGGATCAGATCAGCAACTACGTTGAACACTCCAACCAACCTCATCCCCAACTCCACAGCCACCTCCGGTCCGTTCTCATCTTGAACACGCTTAATCACGGAGGGGAGCACTGTTATAGAAGGTGTGCCAAAATATTTTGCATACACCGCTGCAAACACTTTACCCCAATTTTCACAATCGGTTACTTCGGGTATTAAGTCTTTCTGCAAACTAATAGTTAAAATCCTGTGTTTTTCCACAGGAGTGGTATTTGGAAATACCGCTTCCAGCTGGTCAAATTTCTCTGCAAGCCAGTAAGGTAAATCATCCTTATTCTGTGGACGCTTGCCCATAACCGAATTAACCATGACAGGACTAATAGTCAGTCCGCAAGGTCCAGCTGGTTGCGCAGCAACCCCAGGTGCTCCAACCTGGAGATTGTGTGAGACGTATTGTACTAGAGCCCTGTGCACCTCAATTAAGGAGGCGTGCAAGACACGCAGTTCTTCTATTCGTACTGCTAAATAACGGGGATGAGGTGTGTACCCAGCCAAAACTGGCCAAGTGGCTCCTGAAATTGATAAAGGGCCTAAACGGACTGGAGTCACTGTGTGGGGTTGGGCGCCATTAAACCAAATACAGTGTTGCCATGCCGAAATTGGAACTTCAAGAGTTCTATAAGACCGATAAACATTAGGTGTTGCAGTGTGAGTGTATACATGGAACAAGTTATCATCTCCATTCACTGCCGGAAAGGTTCCCAAGAATAAAACACCTCAAAGTGGTAAGCCAGATCAGCTCCAACCACAAAAATAAGATCGATACCCGCGTCCGGCACTCCATATGCTTGCAAATGATGACGGAGCGGTGCGCGGCTATGTGCCGCAATATCGACATCAGCCATAAGGACTAAGAAAAAACAACTTAATGCGTGGCAGCGCAATATAGGGTAGTAATTCAAAATAAAACCGTTTTAATCTAGCTTGAAAAGAACCTATAAAAACATCAATATAGGTAGGTCATGCCGTCACAACTGTTTACCGGAAAACAGAAGCGAGGGTATTGTGGACAAGCACTAGTACTACTCGAGCGCCTCATAAGAACCAGACCAAATGATGGGTGCCATTTTGCAGGGATTCTGCACATACACAGAACTATGCGCAGGAAACCAGGACCTCGGTGTGTAGTGGTGTACCAGAAAACCCACCTCAGTACCCAGAACCCCAATCCGACTAGCTATAGTGTCTCATTCGTTCTCCGTACTACAGCGAAGCTACCAATGATTAGACATCCTAGAACATGTCACTCCGTCCCTCTCAGGAATCGGGGAACACTCTTTTGTTAAAAGACTCAAACTTGTCCACAACGTGAGTAAACAGAGACACAGTATAGTTTAAAATGTTTATTTTAACTAACGTGCTCTACAATGCAGTACACTAGCCAACACTAGCAGCAAAATGCATAAGAACAATATAATCAGCATGGTTCAATTCCATAAAGCACAAAAGGGGAAATCATATTATAATGATAGTGGAAACAGGGCTACAACGCCTTACCACCCTCCCCGTGTTATAAGCTAGTTTATTATAAGTATAGAAGACCTCTGGCTTTGTCAGGGGGACCCCATACCTCCACGTCTAGATGTCAGGAATCGCATCTCAGGACAAGGACAGCTCTTCTTCGTTGGAATGAATCTCTCCAAGTGCCTTTTCATGCATGCAATGCCATATTAAAAGCAACAGACTTTCAGTAGTGCAGCTGTGTTCTATGTTGTGTCTATGGGCGCAGGACTGACCAAAGTGAATCAACAGCATACATTGTTTTTCGACCTTGAACATGCTGTGCAGACTAGGAGCACAGTGTACAGCTAAATCTGTGAAGGGCAGAGAGTTCTCATGCACAAATGCACCAGCAATTTATCCATGAGAATAAAGCCATATAGTAACACTTGCAAAAGCGGCAAAATGGCTGCCAAGCATATACGAACTAATGCTAACTTAGCAATGTCTGCAGTTAATTCCATGACCTCACTACAAT
>CAWUFW010033085.1:0-12880 GCA_963921515.1 Calotriton arnoldi | reverse complement strand
GAATCCAGTGGCAAAGTGAGCAAGGGACCCACGTCTGGGCATACCCTGCCAACTTAGGGCGAACAAAGCGATACCAAAGGGGATGATGGACGGAGCGTTAGAGCAAATCAAACACTCACCCCCAGTCAACTGATCTGGGTTTAATCCATCATCATTCTTTAGCTCACTCCACCACCCCAGTTCAGACATGGCCATATGCAAATCAGTCTGACCCTGTGCCTCATGGGAACAGTCCAGCCCGAACTGCCAAGCCATGTCTTCCCTGGACCGGAAACAAGTATCCTGGGACCGGTTTCGGGTTCAAAACCCTCATCAGCCAGGCTATCTTGAATCCAGTGGCAAAGTGAGCAAGGGACCACGTCTGGGCATACCCTGCCAACTTAGGGCGAACAAAGCGATACCAAAGGGGATGATGGATGGAGCGTTAGAGCAAATCAAACACTCACCCCCAGTCAAATGATCTGGGTTTAATCCATCATCATTCTTTAGCTCACTCCACCACCCCAGTTCAGACATGCCCATATGCAAATCAGTATGACCCTGTGCCTCATGGGAACAGTCCAGCCCGAACTGCCAAGCCATGTCTTCCTGGACCGGAAACAAGCATCCTGGGACCGGTTTCGGGTTCAAAACCCTCATCAGCCAGGCTATCTTGAATCCAGTGGCAAAGTGAGCAAGGGACCCACGTCTGGGCAGACCCTGCCAACTTAGGGCGAACAAAGCGATACCAAAGGGGATGATGGACGGAGCGTTAGAGCAAATCAAACACTCACCCCCAGTCAACTGATCTGGGTTTAATCCATCATCATTCTTTAGCTCACTCCACCACCCCAGTTCAGACATGGCCATATGCAAATCAGTCTGACCCTGTGCCTCATGGGAACAGTCCAGCCCGAACTGCCAAGCCATGTCTTCCCTGGACCGGAAACAAGCATCCTGGGACCGGTTTCAGGTTCAAAACCCTCATCAGCCAGGCTATCTTGAATCCAGTGGCAAAGTGAGCAAGGGACCCACGTCTGGGCATACCCTGCCAACTAAGGGCGAACAAAGCGATACCAAAGGGGATGATGGACGGAGCGTTAGAGCAAATCAAACACTCACCCCCAGTCAACTGATCTGGGTTTAATCCATCATCATTCTTTAGCTCACTCCACCACCCCCAGTTCAGACATGGCCATATGCAAATCAGTCTGACCCTGTGCCTCATGGGAACAGTCCAGCCCGAACTGCCAAGCCATGTCTTCCCTGGACCGGAATCAAGCATCCTGGGACCGGTTTCGGGTTCAAAACCCTCATCAGCCAGGCTATCTTGAATCCAGTGGCAAAGTGAGCAAGGGACCCACATCTGGGCATACCCTGCCAACTTAGGGCGAACAAAGCGATACCAAAGGGGATGATGGACGGAGCGTTAGAGCAAATCAAACACTCACCCCCAGTCAACTGATCTGGGTTTAATCCATCATCATTCTTTAGCTCACTCCACCACCCCAGTTCAGACATGGCCATATGCAAATCAGTCTGACCCTGTGCCTCATGGGAACAGTCCAGCCCGAACTGCCAAGCCATGTCTTCCTGGACCGGAAACAAGCATCCTGGAACCGGTTTTGGGTTCAAAACCCTCATCAGCCAGGCTATCTTGAATCCAGTGGCAAAGTGAGCAAGGGACCCACGTCTGGGCATACCCTGCCAACTTAGGGCGAACAAAGCGATACCAAAGGGGATGATGGACGGAGCGTTAGAGCAAATCAAACACTCACCCCCAGTCAACTGATCTGGGTTTAATCCATCATCATTCTTTAGCTCACTCCACCACCCCAGTTCAGACATGGCCATATGCAAATCAGTCTGACCCTGTGCCTCATGGGAACAGTCCAGCCCGAACTGCCAAGCCATGTCTTCCCTGGACCGGAAACAAGCATCCTGGGACCGGTTTCGGGTTCAAAACCCTCATCAGCCAGGCTATCTTGAATCCAGTGGCAAAGTGAGCAAGGGACCCACGTCTGGGCATACCCTGCCAACTTAGGGCGAACAAAGCGATACCAAAGGTGATGATGGACGGAGCGTTAGAGCAAATCAAACACTCACCCCCAGTCAACTGATCTGGGTTTAATCCATCATCATTCTTTAGCTCACTCCACCACCCCAGTTCAGACATGGCCATATGCAAATCAGTCTGACCCTGTGCCTCATGGGAACAGTCCAGCCCGAACTGCCAAGCCATGTCTTCCCTGGACCGGAAACAAGCATCCTGGGACCGGTTTCGGGTTCAAAACCCTCATCAGCCAGGCTATCTTGAATCCAGTGGCAAAGTGAGCAAGGGACCCACGTCTGGGCATACCCTGCCAACTTAGGGCGAACAAAGCGATACCAAAGGGGATGATGGACGGAGCGTTAGAGCAAATCAAACACTCACCCCCAGTCAACTGATCTGGGTTTAATCCATCATCATTCTTTAGCTCACTCCACCACCCCAGTTCAGACATGGCCATATGCAAATCAGTCTGACCCTGTGCCTCATGGGAACAGTCCAGCCCGAACTGCCAAGCCATGTCTTCCCTGGACCGGAAACAAGCATCCTGGGACCGGTTTCGGGTTCAAATCCCTCATCAGCCAGGCTATCTTGAATCCAGTGGCAAAGTGAGCAAGGGACCCACGTCTGGGCATACCCTGCCAACTTAGGGCGAACAAAGCGATACCAAAGGGGATGATGGACGGAGCGTTAGAGCAAATCAAACACTCACCCCCAGTCAACTGATCTGGGTTTAATCCATCATCATTCTTTAGCTCACTCCACCACCCCAGTTCAGACATGGCCATATGCAAATCAGTCTGACCCTGTGCCTCATGGGAACAGTCCAGCCCGAACTGCCAAGCCATGTCTTCCCTGGACCGGAAACAAGCATCCTGGGACCGGTTTCGGGTTCAAAACCCTCATCAGCCAGGCTATCTTGAATCCAGTGGCAAAGTGAGCAAGGGACCCACATCTGGGCATACCCTGCCAACTTAGGGCGAACAAAGCGATACCAAAGGGGATGATGGACGGAGCGTTAGAGCAAATCAAACACTCACCCCCAGTCAACTGATCTGGGTTTAATCCATCATCATTCTTTAGCTCACTCCACCACCCCAGTTCAGACATGGCCATATGCAAATCAGTCTGACCCTGTGCCTCATGGGAACAGTCCAGCCCGAACTGCCAAGCCATGTCTTCCCTGGACCGGAAACAAGCATCCTGGGACCGGTTTCGGGTTCAAAACCCTCATCAGCCAGGCTATCTTGAATCCAGTGTCAAAGTGAGCAAGGGACCCACGTCTGGGCATACCCTGCCAACTTAGGGCGAACCAAGCGATACCAAAGGGGATGATGGATGGAGCGTTAGAGCAAATCAACACTCACCCCCAGTCAACTGATCTGGGTTTAATCCATCATCATTCTTTAGCTCACTCCACCACCCCAGTTCAGACATGGCCATATGCAAATCAGTCTGACCCTGTGCCTCATGGGAACAGTCCAGGCCGAACTGCCAAGCCATGTCTTCCTGGACTGGAAACAAGCATCCTGGGACCGGTTTCGGGTTCAAAACCCTCATCAGCCAGGCTATCTTGAATCCAGTGGCAAAGTGAGCAAGGGACCCACGTCTGGGCATACCGTGCCAACTTAGGGCGAACAAAGCGATACCAAAGGGGATGATGGACGGAGCGTTAGAGCAAATCAAACACTCACCCCCAGTCAACTGATCTGGGTTTAATCCATCATCATTCTTTAACTCACTCCACCACCCCAGTTCAGACATGGCCATATGCAAATCAGTCTGACCCTGTGCCTCATGGGAACAGTCCAGCCCGAACTGCCAAGCCATGTCTTCCCTGGACCGGAAACAAGCATCCTGGGACCGGTTTCGGGTTCAAAACCCTCATCAGCCAGGCTATCTTGAATCCAGTGGCAAAGTGAGCAAGGGACCCACGTCTGGGCATACCCTGCCAACTTAGGGCGAACAAAGCGATACCAAAGGGGATGATGGACGGTGCGTTAGAGCAAATCAAACACTCACCCCCAGTCAACTGATCTGGGTTTAATCCATCATCATTCTTTAGCTCACTCCACCACCCCAGTTCAGGCATGGCCATATGCAAATCAGTCTGACCCTGTGCCTCATGGGAACAGTCCAGCCCGAACTGCCAATCCATGTCTTCCCTGGACCGGAAACAAGCATCCTGGGACCGGTTTCGGGTTCAAAACCCTCATCAGCCAGGCTATCTTGAATCCAGTGGCTTTTCTAAAGCTTCCTTTTCTTTGTCTTGAAGTATTCTAGTCGGGGTGAATTCATGCATTACCTTTGGTACCATTGGAGTTTGTGGTGGTGCACTAGGAGGGCATCCACTTGTCCCTTCCTGATATGGTGGGGGATTTCTTAACATTTCTTCCATAAATTCGTCTTCTGAATCCTCATTTCTTATTAAATGTTTTGTCTTTTCTGTACATTTGCCTCCTGATTTTTCTCCTTCTGTGAATAATGGATACAGTCCCTCTGTAATCATTGCCCTTCTCCATTGTTTCATCTGACCCTCTCTTGACTCACGTAAATATCTGGGGTAAAATCCTGGGTAACTCCTATTACTTCTAGATCTATCCCGCTCAAATGCCTCGGTTTCCCATTCTTCTAGAGCTTCGTACTGGGTTAATCTAGGTCTGGGTTCTAAATCATTCATCCTCAATCTCAAGTTTTGAAGAATTCTTCCATTGAAGGTACCATTCTCGGGAAATGCTAATACTCCATCATTTTTGGTGTATTCTATCCAATTCTCCATCCATACACAAGTATGATAACCTCTCTCCATCATCATAAATGATGCTGGCGTTTTAGCTGGTGGAATAATAATTTCTTCTCTAGTTTTGATTGGTTTGTCCTTTTTAAAATAATTCTTAATCTTTTGTAAGAATTACATTTTTCTCCTTTCTCCATACATTCTATCTAATCTTCTGTGTACAAAATTATATTCTGCAAAACCTAAGAATCGCCTATCCGGACGAGTTCCTGTTAAAGTCGGATCACGTTTTAACATGCAATCCTTATCCACTAAGAATTTTGCTTCTATATTTTCGACCAATCAAATGTCTGCTATCTTTTATTTCCGAGCCAATCCTTGCGCGGCCTTTTGGTGACGTTTCTCTGTCAACTCCTCCTTTACAATCTGCTCTTTTCTCTCCTCGCTGGTTTAACCAATCCCAGCGCGGCACCTGTGACGTCCGTACTACTCCTGACTACTGACCCCTCCTTTACAAGTGTCTCTCCACACCCGCTGTTTCAATCTACCACAGTGCGGCGTTTTGTGACGTCAGCTCCCTCTCCGGCAACTGACCCTCCCTTTACAAAACTTTACGCAAACTTATTTTCTCTATAAATCTTAATTAAATTTCAGTAACAACATAAAACATTCGCTATCGTGCCAGTTTCCACTAATTTTGAAAAGGATAGTTTCTTCCACACTTTAGTAAAACCTTTCCGTTTACTAATACATACACTACGAGTAAAACACTTCCGTCTACTCTTCACACAAGCTCCAGAAGTACCTGTTACTTCTCCAATGTTACCCTTACTAGGTGATATAACATCAAATTTTTATCAGCGTACCCTTTTTGCTATTACTCACACGCATAGAGTCCCTAACGAGTACTTGAAGTCCTGCTTAACTTCTCAGTACTATTTCTGCCTGACAGATAACCTCACTGCAGTATGGCTTCCTCTTGCCACCCACTATTCTTTTACCTACCCCGGGGTATTCTGGGCAACATATAACAAAAACTCAAAAATAAGCGGATGTTAGTTCATAAAAAAATACAAATAAAATTCTCATTACCCAATTAACAAAGAGTAACAACAACCGTCCTCTGCTTACCAGAAAACTGATCCAGCGCAATATTAGCCAACAACATTCATACACCATATACTCACTTGGGCCCATACATTCACACTACACTAATACTTACGCTGGGTGTCAGATGTACTCTTTTATCAAAGTCCCTGCTACCAATTACCTTCTGATTGAAGAGTAATAACTTACCAATGGATCCTTTGCTAATTGGGAAGTTTAAAATGAGTGACATTCATTATAGTACATAATCCTGAAATAACCACTGAGTCAGGAAGTTTTAAAATGTTTATCTAAAGTTTTAGCAGAGTAAAATACAGAAAACACGGTACTTGATTGAAATACCCAAGAAAAAGCATAGAAATGATTTTGCTAATCATTGACGGTGTTTAAGAAAGAGGAAGAGGATAGAGACAGCAGCGCAACTAAAGGTTGCAGTATAGTTACCTAAATGCGAGAACCAAGCTCCTTGGCCAAGGAGTTGGAAAAGATAGGACCCAGGAAGGATGAAGAGCAAAGACTTCTTCCAGGATCAGGACAGGACCGGTGACCTCTCTACAATGACGCCTGCGCCGTTCCCCTCTCTGATACTCGACTTCTCTCGATTCTCCCGTCTAATGGACTCCGCCGCCCCCTCCTCAGGACCTCTTCCGGACAGGAATTCAGTCAGCAACCGATCAGCTGGGCAGTCTGGAGTTAAGAGCGCTCTGGCAGTATGGACGCCTGTTCTTTGTGAACGCATGCTCTGACTAATTTACTAATGCTATATTCTATTATACCCTTCTACGCCCATGTACCTCCCCTTAATGTTGCTAACATTATGGGACCACTACTTCTGATTGGACAGGGACAGGGGGTGGATTCTCGCACCATGTCAATTTTGGCCTAAATTGTGAAGCCTATTGTTTTTAGCTTCCCGCCCCTTCAAATTAATACATTCACTTTATTTCCCACCCGTCTCACGACAAATGTTATACATTTTACAGGAGAAAAGTAACAATTTGTCCGCCGGAAACATTGAGTACATCATCTTCGGCCAATAGGTCGTGGCCTTGGGAGACGTCCAAGTTGACTTCACTTGGCAGGCATACAGGACACATGCGCAGAACCATCTGTCTCTCGAGTTTCAAGTCACCAACCCAGGCCCAAGTTTACGAATTACTAAAAGTGTAAGAAGAAAATATTAAAATCACAAATAAAAAGTTTCACTGTATGCCCACTTTCCCTACTCTATTCCCAATTAATTATAATACTATCCTGCATTAGTAGCATTAAGAAAAGCGACAATTTAATAATGACATGAGAGCAAGCTGAAGCATGTGAAAACATTTAGCGGCCATTTTAGTGCACACTGCGCAGAAGCAGAAGTTTCCCACCAAGCAAAGAAAGACGTCACACCATGTGATCAGGTTGCGACATGCGCAATGAAGTTCCCGCGCTTTAGCGGACATTTTGGATTATAGACAAGCGTTATTCATTAGTAAAACACATAAGCAAAGCTTCTGTCCCTCTTGTGTTTGTGAATGCAAAGGTTAGTATTTACAATACAAGTTTAATAAATTTATACTATGAGGAAGATTGCGTACAAGCAAGTTTCATTTTTGAAACCCTGCTCCATCATTACTTTAAAACAATGTGCCTATTCACAGTGCTTTAAGTCATAGACTGCATAATAGAGAAGTCACTATTCCCCACTGCGCCGATCAAATCGCAATTCTGTGTCTAACTACACACAAACCCTCTGCTGAGAATGCATTAAGCAAAGGAGGTATCATAACGTCAGTGTAAAATAATGTATTTCCGATGAATTTCTTTAATTTGTATGATTTATCATCTTTCATTTAGGTGTGTGGTTATTTCATATGAGGTTACTCAAAGACGAAATGTTTATAGATTGTTTTTCCTTGGTTTTTTTATGGCGAGACCTTGGCTGCTAAAGCCCTTTGATTCCTTGTTACCCCTGCAGTTTCATATTTCACCAGATGTTAAATGGGTTTTAGTGCGACATTTGATGTTAAAGTAAATAGGGATTTAAGGGTTGATTATTATTAAAATCCATTCAGCACAAGTTTCCCAAATGGAGATGTTCTCCTTTTTGATATAATTTTAGTTAAGCAGAGACAGCTTTAACGTCTGAAAGGAATGCATGATTAGAATAGAACAGGAGTGGGCCACACATAAGGAATGTGTTCAGGAAGTGAGAGCAGCATTAGGCATGCAGCACTGAAGATCTGCATGTCAAAAAAATATGCAAGTAAAGAAATAATTATAATGCATGTCTCGCTGTGTTCCCTTCGCTGAAAAGCTGCCTGCTCCAGCCAAAGACCCCCACTTCCATGACTCACAAGTTAGCTGCCTGCCCCTGCCGGATGAGGCAGCAGCTGCACGTGTGTGTCAGAAAGGGCACAGCCGGGGCCGCAGGGAGCACAGTTTGTTTTTGTAGTAAATTTAAAACAATATATCATACTGTGATGGCCCATGTCACAGTAACAACAATTTGGAGTACCCTGCAGGGTAAATTGCTTCGCAGGCAGAGCAGCAGCACATAGATTAAGCACTGCGCTCCAGTTTTGTTTTTATGAGCGGCACATGATCTCCAAAGAATGTCAGGGTGCTCTCTATGCGTGACTAATGCATTTTAATACAGTGATGCAGACACCAGCATTAAAATGCGTTAGACTTACCCTTGATGCGTGGTACTTGACAGGGCTGAATCTGGCAAAGAGAACTTACAATATTGGAAAGTTAATGGAAATTAATGTAGCTTTTGTATGGGATAAGACATGTAGCAATGAGCTTGAGGGTATAAAGATATGCTTGGCAAGTGCACCCAAGTTGAAGTCATGCACATCGAGGTGAAAAGTTATTATTACTACAGATGCCAGTGCCAAAGGTTTAGGTACAGTATTTCTAAGTGAAGGTGCAAATAAGGAAGAAATCATAGCTTTCGCCTCAGAGGACTTGAGAGGGGCAGAAGTTAGTTACTCCATCATAGAAAAAGAAGCCTTGGCTGTTTTTTGGGCTTTGAACACCTTTAAAGGATTCACATGGGATAACAATTGTAACATCGTACTAATCACAAAACCCTAAAAGAAATATTCATGAAGAAAGACTTGGAGGCAGTGTCAAGCAGAATGAGGCAAAGGGTAATTAACTTGGAAGAATTTACATTTGAGGTTGAGTACATTCCAGGGATTAAGAACAGAGCCACAGAATGCTTGTCCAGACTGGTTGATGATTCGTTGGACGAAATTGGAACCCATACATATGAAAGAGTGAGAGGAATGGCCCACATATGATGTTTGTGCCGTTACTGAGGGTGTTGTTTCTAAACAAGAATAGAAAAAATAGAAATTGAAGGTGATCAGGTTTTAATAAATGTGCGAAAAATGCTTATGGAGGGTGGAGATCTAAAAGTGAAGTTTAGGAATAAGTGAGACCTTTCTAGATGGTCAGAATGGAACTAGTTGTGGTTGATGATTGTCTGTTTAGAGGCACCAAGTATATTTCTCCCCAAAAAAAGGTTAGCAAGTAGTTGATTGGCATGGCTCATGAGGTTCATTTTAAAATATCCAAACCCAAGGAAAGGCTTAGGCAAGGTTTCTGGTGGCCGAACATGAATACGCAAACAGAAAGGATAGTCAGAGATTGTTTCCAATGTGATAACAGTGACAAGATCTTATTGTCCTGAAAACCTCCTATGCATTGTTGTAAACTCCCTGAGAGACCATGGATAGAATTAGCTCTAGACATAGTTGGTCCCTTGTCACATGAGGTGCAGTCACAGTTTGTTTTGGTACTAATAGACCTATATTCAAGGTTGGTGATGTAAAACAATTGGAAAGGGTGATGGGTGATGTTACCAATGATCCTGACTATCAAGAAAATTACACAGGGGTGTGTAACTCTAGAAATGAAGCACAGAGATCGAGTGGTCACTCTTCTCATCCCCCAGGTTATCTCAGAGATTGTGGGCCAGATGTATGTACATAACATATTGCGATTCTGAAAAAGCGATTTTTACCGAATCGCTATTTTGGAATCGCAAAATGCTATGTATGTAGGAATTGCAAAATATTTTGCAATTCCTTAATATTACCTAATAGCGATTTGGTAAATAACAAATCGCTATTAGGTAATATGACTCCATGCATTCCAATAGGCCTACAGGCCCATAGGAATGAATGGTATTGCATTTGCTAATTTGCGATTACCAAATTGGTAATCGCAAATTAGCGAATGAAAAGCCAAGCGTGCCCGGGGGCCTAAGGCCCCCTGAAGCACACCCAAAATGTAAATAGAGCACAAGTAAAGCGCACACATGCGCTATGGGCATGTGTGCGCAACATGGCACTTTGAAAAATGATTTTTTTTTGCATTTTTCAACATTCACACATGGTTACCATCAACTTGAAGTTGATGGTTATTAGTGTTTCCTAAATGCACAGTTCGCATTTAGCAACAGCTTCTTACATGTGCAATAGGGATTTGCAAATTGCGATTCCCTATTTGCATTCGCAATTCAGGTAATCGCTAAAAATTGCGATTACCTAAATTGCTAATGCCAAAGCCTTTCATACATAGGGAAAGGCCCTTTTGCATTTGCAAACGGCGGCACTTTGCGATTCGCACCATTTGCGAATGCGAAATGGTTTCATACATCTGGCCCTAAGTTACCAAATGAGCTGTATAATGTTCTACAGTTTTAATCCTTATCATTCTTTTGTTGTTATTATATTTTATGTCGGTTTACAATTTTCACAACTGTTTATTCACCATTGACATGAATGTATCTCCATTTTGGTTAATTAATTATTACATTTTCATTTATCTTATTTTATTTTCAGGAAAGGAAGATTTGTGGTATCTTCCAACTCAACCCCTGTTCCCCATTTCCCTTGCCATTGGAACCATCTATTCTGAGGATTCTAGAACTGTTGTGGAGATTGGCCATTGAGAGAGAGAGAGAGAGATGGTTGCTTCAGCTGTGGCTGGGATGTTTACAATAAATCTTTTGAACGCATCTGAGTCTCTGCATTTCCATGAAGACCTGACTTTCACAGTGCCTCAACCCACGATTCGTTTTGTCCAGTTCAGGGATGACCTAGCCTGGCAATTTGTGATGGGGTGTTCCTATTGGAGCAGGGTGAAGACTGATTTGAATATGGCTGAGTCAAAATTGAGGTGGCATAGTGGGCAAAAGAACGATGCGTTGGGATGCTACCCCGAGTGATTCCCAGTGGTTAGACGAATTACAAGGTTTCCTCCCATCACCTTTTGTGTGTTTGACATACCCCCTAAGTGGCAGGGTATGCCCAGACGTGAGTCCCATGCTCACTGTGCCAAAGGAACAAGCTACACCTGACTGATGAGCCCCAATCAGTGTGAAACCAGTATTGGGTTGCTTGTGTTCCGGATCAGGAAGGACCTGGTCTGGAAGTGCAGGCTGATCTGTCCCTATTGGAGCAGTGTCAAGACTGATGTGCATATGGCTGGGTACAAACTGAGGTGGCATGGTGAGCAAAAGAACAATGAGTTGAAATACTACCCCAAGCAATTGCAAGTAGTTAGACAAACTGCAAGCGCTCCTCCATCACCTGCTGTTTGTTTTACGTTAAATATCAAGTCAGAGGTCGTTAAATGAGAGCTAGAACACATTTCAAACAGTTTTCTTCCTATAATTACTGTTTTAATTATGCATTGATGAGAGGAAAGAATATAGGCTTCAGGTGATTTTCCTAATTTATATACCGAGTAGGACTTTAAAATTCTGGTCATGCAGTACAATAAATAGCCATGTAGCAACCCTTGTTGCCACCTTTCCCACAGAAAAATACTGGTCATTTGTTCAAGTTTTAACAATTCTACAAATGCTCGGACATGATACTTAATTACTAGTTTGAAAAAAAATTAACATGGCCTTTCTGCCTCTGTTTACTTTCATTATCAATCATTGGTTTCTGTCTTTGTATACTTTAATTATTGGTCAGGGATTATTAAGTCAGCTATAGAACAGATTTAAAGTGTGTTCTTCATATATTTACTGTTTAAAGGATGTACAGAAAAAGGGGAAGATACCAGCTTTCGGTGTCTAGAGCTACACAGCACAGGGTGCACCAACAAAGGTGAAAAATGAAAGACTAGTACTGAAGTAAATGTTATCATGCACTGCATTTACCATGATGCATTGGGGCAAATTGAGTGCTGGGGTGTGAGACAGTGTGCTCCCACCCTCCTTCTGTTTAAAAAGGCTCCCTTGAGCTACTGAGCGGACAAGCTTGTGTTGATGCATCTGTGCCCAGTGAGTGGTACAGAGACATGAGAATACTTTGGGCAGCATTTCCACCATCATCAAAATGACTTGTTGCTCTCTACTAATACAGGAATTAATCCAGAAAGACGTGTTTAGAGCTACATAGGACAAGCTGCACCAACAAGGGTGAAAAATTAAAGACTACTACTGAAGTAAGTGCTATCATGCACTGCATTTACGATGATGCACTGGGGAAAATTGAGTGCTAAAATGTGAGCCAGTCTGCTCCCACCCTCCTTCTATATTAAAATACTGGTCATGCCGGTAAAAAAATGGACACGTGACAACCATGCTTGGTGCTATGAAACAAATTGCAAAGGAAATCACTCCAGCCCCCAGTTGCTTGAAAAATAAGGGCTTTTAAAATGCTTGGCTACCAATAATCTATACAAGAAAACATGCTCTTGTGCTGTGGAGGCCTATTTTCCTGCTGGCTGCAATGGCTACCCACATTATTTCCTGCTTTGCAAATGCCTGCATAGAAAGGCAAGAATTTAGTCAAAATATTCTCCAGCAGTTCTAGGGCACTACATCTCCCAATGTTTTTACTGTCCACACATGAAACTTTGCTTGCTGGGGTTATGGTATTTTATCTAACGCTTGTTTAAAAATGTCAAACATGAAATATTTTGGATTGTCAAAAGCAAACCATTCACTAATATATTTAGGGGCCGAATCCGATTCGGGCCGGAAAACA
>CAWUFW010033084.1:0-12882 GCA_963921515.1 Calotriton arnoldi | reverse complement strand
CTTTTTAATACCAAAAAAATTGAATAATGGATCTCTAATTTTTTGATTGAATCTGTAAACTAATTCTGTAGAAACAGATTACATTTTAATGTGCTCATTTTCCACATCAATCCACTAACATTTCTAATGTTCAAGAAATTGCATTATGAGATTTGCAGTCCAAAGATTTTTGGGATGTTTTAGGAGTCACAAAGAATGCAGAGTTTACTATTGCGGTGTTGTAAGGGGATTACTTTAAATGTTTAGTACCATGATACTGGAAAGAAAAAAAAGTGCATCATAGATTTCAGAGGCTTACACTTCAATATATGCTATCATGTGGCATAATATAAAGAATACACAATAATGAAACATTAAATTTCATATACAGAAATAGAAGACAACATTACAGAGGAACATAATGGTTATAAAGTGGATCATGTAGTGGATAAGAGGTCACACAACAATGATATTCTTCAAGTGATGGACATCACACCTACAATAATAATGTCTCCAACACTTTTGCCTACAAAGTCACACTTTGATCTACTCGAAATGTACAGGCAACTACAGAGTGTAGAGCAAACATTTATATATAGAGACTCAGTAGTCAAAGATTTTTACCACTATGACCATGGCTTCCGTGCAGACTTGCTGATACAGGTGCCACAACATCTAGAACAAAATGAGTGCAAAAAGCAAAATCTATGTTAGACATTCAAATAAAACAATGTGAAGCCATTAACATGCTTGCAAGGAACATGTATGAAGGTATGTGTTGCTATGAATTATAGTATTGGCAATTTAAAATGGAAACAATTAAGGGGCCGATTCCACGATCTCGGTCGGAGGCGCACCCAATACTCCTTCGGTCGGGAAAACAGCCATGCAGAGCCTGTTTCCCGACCGATCTCGTCCCCCAGTGCACCGAGCGAGCAGAGTACGATGCGCACAACAGCAAAAAAAAATCCGGCCGAGCCGTACTCACCCAAACCAGGTCCTGTTCTCCGGCCGAGGCCGAATCCAGCGAGCAGCCGAATCGAGTCGCACGGGGAAGGAAGAATGCAGCCCGTCCGGCCGGACGAGTACGTATGCGCTTTCCGTGCGCTCCGAACCACGGCCGCCACGCGCGGCACGCTGTCAAAGCCATCCGGGAGAGGCGCACATAAGCTCCGGGAGCCCGCGCTGCACAACCACGATCCACGGCTCCCGAGGCGAGACACGGCACCGGCGAGGATGACGCAAAGCGACGAGGACGGCGAGGCGGCGAGGGACGAGGCGAAGCGACGAGGACGACGCGCGAAGCTTACCGAGGAGGACGAGCGACACGAACCAACCATGAGATCCCTTCGTCCCCGACTCCTTGCAATATTCTACATATACTACCGGAACAGGCACGGACGCGTACGGCACAGAAGGTAAGCCAGACACCAACCACAAGGCACATACAACACGTACGCCCGTACATCACACACACACGCAGGGATGCAGAATATGCTTACACCAGCAACAGCAGCGTCCATAGGGGCGGGATGCCCATCCACCAATGCCACATATGCACCCCCAGGGGCCTGAATCGCTACCGACCACCCCTACCCAGAGGGGCTGGATGCCTACCACTACTACCACCCTTACCCAGGGGGGCTGGATGCCTACCACTCACTACCACCCTTACCCAGGGGGCTGGATGCCTACCACTGACTACCACCCTTAGCCAGGGGGGCTGGATGCCCTACCACTACTACCACCCTTAGCCAGGGGGGCTGGATGCCTACCACTACTACCACCCTTAGCCAGGGGGCTGGATGCCTACCACTACTACCACCCTCACCCAGGGGGGCTGGATGCCTACCACTACTACCACCCTCAGCCAGGGGCTGGATGCCTACCACTACTACCACCCTTAGCCAGGGGGGGCTGGATGCCTACCACTACTACCACCCTCACCCAGGGGGGGCTGGATGCCTACCACCACTACCACCCTCACCCAGGGGGGGGCAGGATGCCTACCACTACTACCACCCTCACCCAGGGGGGGCTGGATGCCTACCACTACTACCACCCTCAGCCAGGGGGGCTGGATGCCTACCACTACTACCACCCTTAGCCAGGGGGGCAGGATGCCTACCACTACCACCCTCAGCCAGGGGGGCTGGATGCCTACCACTACTACCACCCCTTAGCCAGGGGCTGGATGCCTACCACTACCACCACCCTCACCCAGGGGGGCTGGATGCCTACCACTACTACCACCCTCAGCCAGGGGGCTGGATGCCTACCACTACGTACCACCCTTAGCCAGGGGGGCTGGATGCCTACCACTACTGCCACCCTTATCCAGGGGGGCTGGATGCCTACCACTACTACCACCCTTAGCCAGGGGGGCTGGATGCCTACCACTACTACCACCCTCACCCAGGAGGGCAGGATGCCTACCACTACTACCACCCTTAGCCAGGGGGCTGGATGCCTACCACTACTACCACCCTCACCCAGGGGGGCAGGATGCCTACCACTACTACCACCCTTAGCCAGGGGGGCTGGATGCCTACCACTACTACCACCCTCAGCCAGGGGGGCTGGATGCCTACCACTACTACCACCCTCACCCAGGGGCTGGATGCCTACCACCTACTACCACCCTTAGCCAGGGGGGCTGGATGCCTACCACTGCTACCACCCTCACCCAGGGGGGCTGGATGCCTACCACCACTACCACCCTCACCCAGGGGGGGCTGGATGCCTACCACTACTACCACCCTTAGCCAGGGGGGCTGGATGCCTACCACTACTACCACCCCTTAGCCAGGGGGCTGGATGCCTACCACTACTACCACCCTCACCCAGGGGGGCTGGATGCCTACCACTACTACCACCCTCAGCCAGGGGGGCTGGATGCCTACCACTACTACCACCCTTAGCCAGGGGGCTGGATGCCTACCACTACTACCACCCTTAGCCAGGGGGGCTGGATGCCTACCACTACTACCACCTTAGCCAGGGGGGCTGGATGCCTACCACTACTACCACCCTCACCCAGGGGGGCTGGATGCCTACCACTACTACCACCCTCACCCAGGGGGGGCAGGATGCCTACCACTACTACCACCCTTAGCCAGGGGGGGCTGGATGCCTACCACTACTACCACCCTCACCCAGGGGGGGCTGGATGCCTACCACTACTACCACCCTTAGCCAGGGGGGGCTGGATGCCTACCACTACTACCACCCTTAGCCAGGGGGGCTGGATGCCTACCACTACTACCACCCTTAGCCAGGGGGGCTGGATGCCTACCACTACTACCACCCTTAGCCAGGGGGGCTGGATGCCTACCACTACTACCACCCTTAGCCAGGGGGGCTGGATGCCTACCACTACTACCACCCTTAGCCAGGGGGGCTGGATGCCTACCACTACTACCACCCTTAGCCAGGGGGCTGGATGCCTACCACTACTACCACCCTTAGCCAGGGGGCTGGATGCCTACCACTACTACCACCCTCACCCAGGGGGGCTGGATGCCTACCACTACTACCACCCTCAGCCAGGGGGCTGGATGCCTACCACTACTACCACCCTTAGCCAGGGGGGCTGGATGCCTACCACTACTACCACCCTTAGCCAGGGGGGCTGGATGCCTACCACTACTACCACCCTCACCCAGGGGGGCTGGATGCCTACCACTACTACCACCCTCACCCAGGGGGGCTGGATGCCTACCACTACTACCACCCTCACCCAGGGGGGCTGGATGCCTACCACTACTACCACCCTTAGCCAGGGGGCTGGATGCCTACCACTACTACCACCCTTAGCCAGGGGGGCTGGATGCCTACCACTACTACCACCCCCACTCATAGGATGGACAATGCATGACACAACCAGCACACCACAACCTAGGGAATGCAAGATAAAGACATCCCCCCACCACCATGACAAGCGTGTGTAGGCTGTGTCAAATGCCTACAACACCGAACATGACTTTGAACATACAATGTGACCCCCTAGCACATGTGCCACACATATATGTGTGTGGCACCCTAGTCTAAGCAGCCCATGACCATTGTGGCAATGGGGCCTAAACCCCCATCATCACAGTGACCAAAAGGTAAGTGTGGGGTCCATAGCTGAAGCACATTTTGACCATTGTGGCAATGGGGTCTAAACCCCCATCATCACAGTGACCAAAAGGCAAGTGTGGGGTCCATAGCTGAAGCACATTTTGACCATTGTGGCAATGGGGTCTAAACCCCCATCATCACAGTGACCAAAAGGCAAGTGTGGGGTCCATAGCTGAAGCACATTTTGACCATTGTGGCAATGGGGTCTAAACCCCCATCATCACAGTGACCAAAAGGGAAGTGTGGGGTCCATAGCTGAAGCACATTTTGACCATTGTGGCAATGGGGTCTAAACCCCCATCATCACAGTGACCAAAAGGGAAGTGTGGGGTCCATAGCTGAAGCACATTTTGACCATTGTGGCAATGGGGTCTACACCCCCATCATCACAGTGACCAAAAGGTAAGTGTTGACAAAGAAAGAGCTGCAACTGCCAAACTGCATGGATCATTCCTGGTCACAGAACCAAAAACTCATCTGTGGCAAAGTAGTGTATGTGTCCCATTGCAACATAAATTGGGTGAGCCAAATACTGCAGTGCAAATGAGACATTCCTTTGGCCATGTGCAGACAAACAACACCCATGGGGGCTGACACCGTCAACATTCATCAATGACACAATGACAGAAGTGACCATCAGAATGCAGAACCACATATTTGCACCAATGGGCACACAAATGCAGATATCCTGTGGAGACAGCAGATGTGAGGTGAACAGATGCCATACCATGGCAGCAATGGGACACACAAACCATGATCACTGTGCTGACCGATGACCTAGGAGTCCCAGGGACAGCAGGGGAAACACACCAAACAACATACAGCCAATGGCACACCCAAGATATGCCAATGCAGTGGTGCAGATGCACAAACACAAACAGGCAGACCAACACTGTCATCATACACAGCAGGTGAGGGGGGTGCCAGTGTCCCCAGGCAACCACACAACACATGAGGAGAGCTGAATACCAATCATACAGATGTGCATACACTGCCACACTAAGGTAACTCATGGATCCAAATCCCCTATGTGGGCAAGCAGGCATTGTCAGATGAGAGGGAGCACAAAACACACATGTCACACAGGCACGTAGGAACAACAACTGACACAGCAAGACACAGACACACCACAGCACCACCCCCAGGGCCCCCACAATGTGGTGACCCTTGGCTGCATAAAAATCCCACTCTGATGACAAAGCTGAATGTGGTTCACACTGTGAACCACAGTCATGTGTCCTGAGCAACAAACTACCATCACACCGACACAAGCACAAATCAATCAGCATGGCCAGTAAGCCAAGGCCAACATGGAGGCAGGGGTCTAGCTGGGCAACAACTCCCCATCTGCACACACTCAAGACCACACCCCTCGACCTCCAACAATGTGCAGCAGTGAAGTACACATGCACTGGTGACATTGCACATGCACCATGACTATTCCAGGGTGGTGGGTGGGAACCAAGGTGCAGAAACACATCACACATGGCCACTCAACAAGACTCCTGAATGTCTGACACACTGCACACTACGCTGTACATGGACATGACGGCGATACCACACCAACCAATGGGATCCCAGCCACAGTCACACACCAATGAAGAAGCCAAGGTCACCCACAAAGAACACACATAGACAACAACCAACATCGCAGCCCGGACCCTGAGGAGTGCCAGCAGTCACACACACAACGTGTCACAATAACTTAAAGATAACACGAACTGAAAATCACATGACAGGGGCAAACAACAAGTGCCAAGGGGAAACCTGACTGTGACCCATCTGCGTCTGCACACAAACTCAGCCCTGACAGCAAACACACCTATGGGTGACACCCTGATGACCAGTAATGTGCCATGCACCCACATCACAGAGAACACAGGGAGAAGACTTTGGGGGAACATAGCTCAAGTCAGCAAGCATCACAAACAGGTACAACACTAGGGATCACAGCATGCGCAGATAAATGGAAGTGAACACACAGACATGCACATACAACACACACCTTGGGCGCAGGCAATGTCACACGTGTACACACTGCCATGAGGGGACTCCACTCCTGTGTGAGGAAAGCTGTGCCATATGTTGCCTCAGTAGGGCCCCATCATGTCAGCTGAGCACTTGGTCACACAATCAACAATTAGCACCAAATGAGGGCTCCCGTCACATCAGCCTGGTCATGGATGTGCCAACGGAATCATCAGCACAGATCCAACACACTTGTATAGCAATGTTGCACTGACTACACGGATGAGTCCTTCCCCATTGATGCCCAAACCTGCATGTCCAGTGGAGATGGCAACACGGTCAGGGAAGTAGACAAATCCAACAATGGCAGGCACAACAGATGTGCAGGGGTGGAAGCCACAGATATGAAATTGCTAATGTAAGTAGGAAATCCCATTGCCAAATACTGAACACATGACACCCTCAGATGCTGCTATGGATGACATGGATACACCACATGATAGGACACATTCCCCCTGGACCACATGGGTTCCTGCACAGTAACACTTCATAATCATGAGACCAGATATCACCATCACTGCAGCAAGGGCATGGTTAGCAGCACCAACAACATGTACATCTGAAGCATGAGCACTAGAGAAAAGAAAGTTGCTTTATTCAGCATATGTGTTGAATGAAAACGACGTCCAGAAAAAAAGAGCAAAGGCCAATGGCCAGTCCATTGTCAAAGTTCAAACAGGGTGACACTGGCAGATGTCACCCTACGCATGCCTGCACAAAACCAGGGACAATCCACTAGGAGGGGCAACCGGGGGGCAGGCCAGGCACACGCAGGGACAGGATCAGGGCTCACCAGGGAGTCAGGGAAGGGGTGGTGGGTGCTGGAGAGCCACTGACAACTGCAGTGGAGGTGTCTGACATGGTGTGTGCCGGCACAACTGGGGGGCATGACTCAGATGTCGTGGGTGCCGGCACAACTGCAGTGGACCCTGCAGATGGAGTGGACAGGTCCGCCACTGCAGTGCCCAAGTCAGACAGGGCGGTAGTGGACTCCACTGCAGTGCCTACCTCCAGGGAGGAGAATGGGGAACAGGCAAGGTGGGTTGGACAGAGGGGAGGACACCCTCACCACATCAGTGGCACAGACAAGCGCAGCGGGGGTGTGGTGCTGGGAGAGCAAGTGGCAGGGGAGAAGGCCTGATCCTCTTGGGGATGGTATATCTGTGGGTGGGGAACCTGGGGCAGGGTGTGGTGGGGGCACCTGTGCAGTGGGGGCCTGAGGGATGGAGGACGGAGACCTTGTGCCTGAGCTGCAGGGCGGTGGCGGGGTCTTGCTCTTAGGACTCCGGGGGGACTTGCGGGTGGGGGCCTCAGTCCGTCTGCGCCTGGGGGAGGGTGTCCGGGGGCGAGGGGCACTCTGCTCCGTGTGGGTGGGCTTCCTCTTCCCCCGGGATGCTGGAGCAGCTTCATCGGTGGGGAAGAGGCCGAGGTCACAGAGGAAGAGCTGCTGTGACTTTGGGGTTGCAGGTGAGGCAAGGGAGGGTGCTTTGGAGGGAGAGGGAACTGAGGACTGCGCAGTGCATGTGGATGCGTGTGTGTGTTCCAGGGCCCCATCCCTGTGAGTCTGGCTTCAGTCCCCTGAATGTGCGTGCGTGTGCGTTTTGTCATTGGCGTGTGTGTCAGTGTGCTGGATGTGTGTGTGCTGGTGTGTGCCTGTGCCGGTGTGTGTGTGCTTGGGATGGGTAAGGTGCTGGGGAGTGTGGATGGAGCAGAGGCAGGAGGGGTGAGGGACCGTTTGAGGAGGGACACTGCTGCCGTCAGGGAGGAGTCCATGGACCTATTGCCCCTCTGTAGGTCAGACATGCCCGATGAGATGCCCTCCATGAACGACACCAGCTGAGTCAACAGCGCGGTGTGCGCATGGAGGACACTCAGCATGGCTGTCTGGCCTACATGGAGCTGGCGAAGGAGGTACACAGACTCCTCACTCAGGGCAGCAGGGGACACAGGGGCAGGGGCTGCGGTGCCTGGCCCAAAGGAGACACGCTCCCGGACATGGGAGCCTCCACGGACCTGGGGAATGGGAGCCGATGGGAGGGCGGTGGTGGTGCTGGTGGTGGCGGGGACAGCAACACTAGCTGGGGTGTGGTGGCTGCTGACACCCGCCTCCACAAGGGAGTCATCCTCCGAGTTGCTCTGGTCCTCAGCTGAGGTGGATGCTGCTGAGGACTCCTCGGTGTGGCTCCCCTCGCCCTCCGTGCCACTGGGTCCCTCCGACCACTCCTCGGCTGCTGACCCAGTCTGGCTCTCTGGCTCCTCCTGGTCCGTGGAGCTGTCCCCTTCCGTGGCCGTGGATGTATCTGCAAACAATGGGGAAACAGACAGACATCAGTCACCTGCACAAAACGCACACACCACTGTGAGCACAGCACATCACAGAGCAAGCCCTGGCATCATTAGTTGTACATTGCTAAAAGTGCCCTAACTGAACAGGAGAAGCCAATTGTCAGTCTGATGCCAAGCATGGCACTCACATCCCACATGGCCTTGCACCCATCTGTCTGGTGTCTGTTGGATTGCAACACCCCAGTGTGGACACATGCACCAAGTACACAGTAGTTGGACAGTGCAGAGGACACGGTGTGGCATGTGGACATGCACACATCACAGCTCTTGCCACTGAGTCAGTACAGGTTTCCGGATGAAAGGGATGCCCAGAGTCAAATAGGAAATGCATGTGATGCATACCAGCGACAGACACCATGATGCACCCATGTCCTGATAGCCAGCGCCACTATGGTGTGCATGTAGCACATGTCACTCCCCTGCAGGCTCACCAATCAGTAGACACATGCCATGGCGGAGGCATGACTGCAAAGTCATACATCACTGTCTCAGTGATGTATGACTTTGCAGCCAGACAACAACACTCTGCACTGTGTCACAATAGTAGGTCATGGGGAATGCAAGTCCTGGAGCTGCACAAGTGCACATGTACATCCCCCACAACACATCCTCTTAACCCTCATCTGTCCAGGTCATACCTATTGGACATATGGGAGACCTGTGACACTACCCTCTGAACCTGAGCCCCTCACACTCTGCTGTGAATGGGGAACAGCTGCCTGAACTTCACATTCACATGCCCCAGTCTGCATGGGCAGCTGATCAGACACCTATGTGACACACAAGTATCGTCTCCTATGGTCACATCTCCAGTGGCATGCTGAGCCCCTACCAAGAAACTCCACAGCAGTCCTGGCGACTAATCCACAGCACACTGACACAGAGGCAGACACCTGAGGGGTCAAATCACTGCGCACAATGTGTCAGCTGATACACGGGAGTGGGAGTACAGAGTGTATTGTATGGCCTGGAGTAGGCATGACTGTCCAGCCCCACATGAATGAGGGATGAGCCCTGGACTGTAGGCAGCTGGCTAAGTATGTGTGACACACGTCATATACATACTCCTGGGGCCCAAACATTGTTCCCACCCGCAGCATGGGTGTGTGCCAGATACCCCAGCCACATGTGGTGGATCAGCTCAGCAATTGGACCACAGATCAAAGTAACACGCTGAATACATGTCAGAATACAGGCATTGTGTAAGCAATGGACCCACCCATGATGCCCACCACAGAGTCAGGGAAACAGATGCTGTCTCCCACCTTGAGTCAAGCAAACTGCAAGGACACAGTCCTAAGTGACAGAATTCCCTGCATGTAAGGGCCACACCTGGGTATCAGATGAGGAGTGGGCAGTGCACAATAGAGGGACATGGCTCCTGGACAACATGACTGCTGTACTGTGGCAGTTTAACCAGGCCCGAGGAGGGCACATAGCATGTTAGACAGAGTTCACAGTGCAGTCTTTGACTCACCCCCTCCTTGCTGCTCTCTGGCCTTCAGCTGCCCATCCAGGTCTGGAAAGACCACCGCCAGGATCCTGAGCATGTGGGGGTCAGGGTCCGTGTTCCGCCCCTCCTGCGAGGAGGCGACAGCTTCAGCTGGACCCGTGCAATCCTCCGGGTCCAGCCCCGAAGGTCCTGCCACCTCTTTTGGCAGTTGCGGATCCGGCGCTTGTAGACCCCCACGGACCGGACAGCCCGGACGATGTCCTTCCAGATCTCCTGCTTCCGATGGGCAGAAGCCTGTCAGGATGACAAAGTGATAAGGCCATTACTACACATGCAACATATCCGTGCATGACACAGTTGCATATACATGTCGCAATCACAGGGGCACATGGTGTACACAGGCAGTGCACGGCTGCCCATGGACAGTTTTCCAGAAGTCACTACATGGTATCATTGCATGGGGAGTAAAACCCTGTTCAGAAGCACTGTCACTGCACCATACCTGTCCAGTGCAAGTCACTACACACTATGGGGGGTGACAACTACTCAGTGAGCCTGCTAGCCAGTGGCGTGCAGACTCTCAGCCTTGCTAGTCAGACAAAATGCACATTCAGAAAGGCAGTGCACAGGACACTCACCTGCTCCCCTGGTGTCCCATACAGCTTGCTGTACTGTGGAAGTAGGCTGTCCAGCAGGGCCTGGTTCTCTTCAAGGCTGAAGGCTGGGGCTCTCTCCACAGTACGTGCCATTGCAGGGTCCAGAGGGGCAGAGACAGCAGCAGTGCAGTGGCAGATGTCGTCTTGGAGCATGTAGTGCAGGCAAGTGGGCTCTCAGGGGAACAGCCAGCAATATATATGTGCTGGAGAGGCAGATACTGTCCCTTGTGTCCAAAGTGATAGGTCCAAGTCGTTTGCATCTTCTGAATCTGGCCAATCCATGGAATAGCAGCACCAAAACACGCCCACAGCATCCTTCAAATCTTCAACTTCATGACATACATGATTTTGCAACATTGTTGTGGGTGACCAACTGATTTTCCAGCAACCGACTCGTTCGAAATTCGAAAACGCGTCCGTTGCCAGGCAAGCCCATTGTCAATGGGTGCGCACCGATCGGTCCATTGCGGTACAACGCGCACAGGGGTACAACGCGTACCCGCACATTGAAAGCAATGGGCCGGCCGGAGGCACCGATCGGTCCATTGCAGTTCAACGCGCACAGGGGTACAACGCGTACCCGCACACATTGAAAGCAATGGGCCGGCCGGAGGCACCGATCGGTCCATTGCAGTTCAACGCGCACAGGGTACAACGCGTACCCGCACACATTGAAAGCAATGGGCCGGCCGGAGGCACCGATCGGTCCATTGCAGTTCAACGCGCACAGGGGTACAACGCGTACCCGCACACATTGAAAGCAATGGGCCGGCCGGAGGCACCGATCGGTCCATTGCAGTTCAACGCGCACAGGGGTACAACGCGTACCCGCACACATTGAAAGCAATGGGCCGGCCGGAGGCACCGATCGGTCCATTGCAGTTCAACGCGCACAGGGGTACAACGCGTACCCGCACACATTGAAAGCAATGGGCCGGCCGGAGGCACCGATCGGTCCATTGCAGTTCAACGCGCACAGGGGTACAACGCGTACCCGCACACATTGAAAGCAATGGGCCGGCCGGAGGCACCGATCGGTCCATTGCAGTACAACGCATCACTGTACATGTGACTGGCATATGTCAGCATGCCTGTCTCAGATGGACATATGCCAGCCACAGATAGCTCCCAGGGAGTGAGGGGCACACCTACATCACGACAGCCTGTCCAAACCTTATCATAAGGCATGTAAGGCTGCATTTCCTATTGTGTGTATGTTGGTGTACATGTTGTCCTGTGGGTGTCACCTGTGGGCAGCCACCCCCAGGCTGTGCACGTGTTCATGGGGACAGGATCCTGGGTGTTACGTGTACGTGACCACTGTGATGTGCAACTGTTCATATCTGTGCATGTGCCATGGTCACATTTCACAGTGGTGTTTGTGTATGTCATGTCACATACCCCGTGAGTCCCATGTGGGACGGTATGTTTGAGCCAGGGTGTCCCAGTGGCACAATAGTGATGGACCTCCACAGTCTTTGTGCATGTAGTGTTTACAATGTCTCTGATTTCATGTGCACAATGGGAGACAGTCTCCACATCCACGTTGTGTGTGCATGGACTCTGATGTTGTGCGTGTGTGTCACAGACGTCCATGTCTGTCCTGCCGTGGCAAGTGGGGCCACTACCTGTGGGGGTCATGTTTGTTTTGCTGTGGTGTACACATGATACTCCATGTGATGCCAGTGTCCATGTGGCATTACAGGGTCCCTGGGAATGTACCTGTCGTTGAGCTGTGGTGCCTGGGGCACATCTGTCCTCACATGTCACTGTGGGGGGTGATTGTGACACGGCAGCAGGAGATGGGAACTGTGACACGGCATCATGATATCCAATGGGCCAACCTGGGACAAATTGATGCCACCTGTAGGACCGTGTTGACAGATGTTGGCCATGTATGTACCATACATGTCCTTCCGGTACTGCACACTTCATGTAGTTGTGCCTCATAATGATGTATGTTGGGATCTTGAGTGTGTTCAATGCCGCATATGTGGGGTGACTGACAATCTTGCTTACTTCTCCTCTGCACTGCAGGGCTCCTGCTGTCCATCGGCCATTCCCAGACCTGGCAACGATGGTGGAACGGGACAGCATCCGACGGTACCGCTTCACCAGGCAGCTGATTGAGGATTTGGCAGTGCAGTTGTCCCCACATTTGCAGCCTGGCCGGCCGTATCCTACAGCGCTGACCCCCAAGGTGAAGGTGATGGCAGCCCTACACTTCTTTGCCACCGGTACCTTCCAACATACTGTGGCGACTGCTGGTGGGATGTCACAGACCATGTTCAGCCGTGT
>CAWUFW010033083.1:0-12884 GCA_963921515.1 Calotriton arnoldi | reverse complement strand
GCTCGTGTCTGTGTGTTTGGGTGATTGTGCAGGTGTGCATGTGCTTGGGACAGGTAGGGTGCCAGGAAGTGTGGATGGGGCAGAGGTAGGAGGGGTGATGGACTGTTGGAGGAGGGACACTGCTGCCATCAGGGAGGAGTCCATGGACCTATTGCTCCTCTGAAGGGCAGACATGCCCGTCGAGATGCCCTCCATGAACGACACCAGCTGTGTCAACAGAGTGGTGTGTGCATGGAGGACACTCAGGGGCCGATTCCGATCTCGGTCGGAGGCGCACCCAATACCATTCGGTCGGGAAAAAAGCCATGCGAATGCCTGTTTCCCGACCGATCCGTACAGCACACCGAACGAGTAAGTACGATGCGCACAACAGCACAGAATCCGGCCGAGCCGTACTCACCCAATCCAGGTCCTGTACTCCGACCGAGGCGAATCCGGAAACGCAGAATCGAGTCGCACGGAAGGGAAAATGCAGCTCCTTCCGGCCGAACAAGTACGATGCGCTTCCCGTACGCGCCGAACCCGTCGCTACGCACGGCACGTCAAAGCATCCGGGAGAGGCGCACATAAGCTCCGATTCGCGCCACAACACGATCCACGGCTATGAGACGAACACGCCAGCGACGAGGACGACGCGAAGCGACGAGGACGACGCGAAGCAACGAGAAGGACGAACGACACGAACCAACCATGAATCCCTTCGTCCCGATCATACCAATATTCTACATTTACTACCGGAACAGGCACGGACGCGTACGGCGCAGAAGGTAAGTCAGACACCAACCACAAAACACATACAACACGTACACGACACATCACACACACACACAGAGGGATGCAGAATATACTTACACCAGCAACAGCAGCACCATAGGGGCGGGATGCCCATCACCAATGCCACATATGCACACAGGGGCCTGAATGCGCACCACCACCCCTACTCAGGGGGTGCTGGATGCCTACCACTACTACCACCCTCACCCAGGGGGTGCTGGATGCCAACCACTACTACCACCCTCAACCAGGAGGGGCTGGATGCCTACCACTACTACCACCCTCACCCAGGGGGGCTGGATGCCTACCACTACTACCACCCTCACCCAGGGGGCTGGATGCCTACCACTACTACCACCCTCACCCAGGGGGCTGGATGCCTACCACCACCCTTAGCCAGGGGTGCTGGATGCCTACCACTACTACCACCCTCACCCAGGGGGGCTGGATGCCTACCACTACTACCACCCTTAGCCAGGGGGCTGGATGCTCTACCACTACTACCACCCTCACCCAGGGGGGCTGGATGCCTACCACTACTACCACCCTCACCCAGGGGGGCTGGATGCCTACCACTACTACCACCCTTAGCCAGGGGGCTGGATGCCTCACCACCACCCTTAGCCAGGGGGCTGGATGCCTACCACTACTACCACCCTCACCCAGGGGGCTGGATGCCTCACGACTACTACCACCCTTAGCCAGGGGGCTGGATGCCTACCACTACTACCACCCTCACCCAGGGGGGCTGGATGCCTACCACTCCTACCACCCTCACCCAGGGGGCTGGATGCCTACCACTACTACCACCCTCACCCAGGGGGGGCTGGATGCCTACCACTACTACCACCCTTAGCCAGGGGGGGCTGGATGCCTACCACCACCCTTAGCCAGGGGGGGCTGGATACCTACCACTACTACCACCCTCAACCAGGGGGGGCTGGATGCCTACCACCACTACCACCCTCACCCAGGGGTGGCTGGATGCCTACCACTACTACCACCCCCACTCATAGGATGGACAATGCATGACACAACCAGCACACCACAACCTAGGGAATGCAAAAAAAAGACATCCCCCCAACACCATGACAAGCGTGTGTAGACTGTGTCAAATGCCTACAACACCCAACATGACTTTGAACATACAATGTGACCCCTAGCACATGTGCCACACATATATGTGTGTGGCCCCCACAATGCAAGCAGGCCATGACCATTGTGGCAATGGGGTCCAAACCCCATCATCACAGTGACCAAAAGGTAAGTGTGGGGTCCATAGCTGAAGCACCTTTTGAACATTGTGGCAATGGGGTCTAAACCCCCATCATCACTGTGACCAAAAGGTAAGTGTGGGGTCCATAGCTGAAGCACATTTTGAACAGTGTGGCAATGGGGTCCAAACCCCCATCATCACAGTGACCAAAATGTAAGTGTGGGGTCCATAGCTGAAGCACCTTTTGAACATTGTGGCAATGGGGTCTAATCCCCCATCATCACTGTGACCAAAAGGTAAGTGTGGGGTCCATAGCTGAAGCACATTTTGAACAGTGTGGCAATGGGGTCCAAACCCCCATCATCACAGTGACCAAAATGTAAGTGTGGGGTCCATAGCTGAAGCACCTTTTGAACATTGTGGCAATGGGGTCTAAACCCCCATCATCACTGTGACCAAAAGGTAAGTGTGGGGTCCATAGCTGAAGCACCTTTTGAACATTGTGGCAATGGGGTCTAAACCCCCATCATCACTGTGACCAAAAGGTAAGTGTGGGGTCCATAGCTGAAGCACCTTTGAACATTGTGGCAATGGGGTCTAAACCCCCATCATCACAGTGACCAAAAGGTAAGTGTTGACAAAGAAAGAGCTGCAACTGCCAAACTGCATGGATGATTCCTGGTCACAGAACAAAAAACACATCAGTGGCAAAGTAGTGTATGTGTCCCATTGCAACATAAATTGGGGGAGCCAAAAACTGCATTGCAAATAAGACATACCTTTGGCCATGTGCAGACAAACAACACCCATGGGGGCTGAAATGTCAACATTCATCAATGACACAATGACAGAAGTGACCATCAGAATGCAGACCCACATATTTGCACCAATGGGCACACAAATGCAGATACCCTGTGGAGACTGCAGATGTGAGGTGAACAGAGCCCGTCTGCGCCCGTCCGCGACTGGACCGCGCCCAGCGCCAGAACCCCTGGATCCCACCGATGCAACACCACTCGACGGACCTACGACGCCGCCACACTCACCGCACTCAATGCCGGCCGGAACCCTGCCTGCTACCGAGCCTCACCGAGACGCACCCACGGACCCTTCACCTGCCAAACCTGCCGATTCACCTGCCCCCTGACGTGCACCACCTCCGCCAAGTCGAGCAACAGCAGCAACCACCTGAAATGCATCCTGCTGAACACCCGCTCCGTCCACAGGCACGCCGTGGAACTCTGGGACCTGCTCGACGCAACAGCACCGGACATCGCCTTCCTCACCGAAACCTGGATGAACGCCTCCTCAGCGCCTGACATCGCCATAGCCATCCCGGATGGATACAAGATCACCCGGAAGGACCGCGTCAACCAGACGGGAGGAGGCATCGCCATCGTACACAAGAACACCATCCGCATCTCGACTAACTCCGACGAGACCTTCACCGCCGCCGAACACCTACACTTCCAGATACACACGGACCCCAAGACCACCCTCCGAGGCACCCTCATCTACAGACCCCGGGACCACGCACACTATTCAGCGAAGACATCGCAGACTTCATCAGCCCGCACGCCATGCCCTCCGCCGACTACATCCTCCTAGGGGACCTCAACTTCCACCTGGAGAACAACAACGACAGAAACACCACCGCCCTGCTGGACAACCTCGCCAACCTCGGACTCAAGCAACTGGTGAACACGCCCACCCACTACGCCGGCCACACGCTTGACCCCGTCTTCTCGTCCAGCAAGCACATCTCCTTCAGCCACGCCACCGGACTCCACTGGACCGACCACAGCTGCGTCCACTTCAGCTTCAGAAAGACTGCGACCCACCACCACCCGCAACAGGCTCCCCGCCGGAGCTGGAGCAAGATCACCGCCGAGCAGCTCACCGCCTCCCTCAGCCAGAACACACCCACCGACACAACGGACCCAAACGAAGCAGCCAGCAACCTCGCCAAGTGGCTGACCGCCTGCGCCGACGACCTCGCACCACTAAAAACCCTCCCAGCAGACCCGGAAGCAAGAAAACCCCTTGGTTCACCAACGAACTCAAGGAATCCAAGAAGAACTGCCGCACTCTCGAGAAAACCTGGCGACTCGACCAGACCACAGACAACAGGACCGCCCTCAAGCACGCCACCCGCAAACACCACCAGCTGATCCGTGCCACCAAGAAGTCGGCACTCAAAGAACGACTGGACAACAACGCCCATGACAGCAAGGAACTTTTCAGCATCGTCAAAGAGTTCTCCAACCCCAGCGCCGGAAACAACGACATCACCCCCTCGCAAGACCTCTGCAACTCACTCTCCGCGTTCTTCCACCGCAAGATCACCGACATACACAACAGCTTCAACGCACAAACAACGCACCCTACCGCCGAACCAATGCCCGCCACCACCACCCTCTGCAACTGGACCCCGATCAACACCGAAGACACCACCCGCACGATGAACTCCATCCACTCCGGATCACCAACCGACCCCTGCCCACACCACGTCTTCAACAAAGCCGACGCCACCATCGCACCCCATCTCCGGGACATCATCAACTCCTCCTTCCGCACCGCCACCTTCCCGGAGAGCTGGAAGCACGCCGAGCTTACCGCCCTCCTGAAGAAACCAACGGCGGACCCCACCGACCTCAAGAACTACCGCCCCATCTCGCTCCTTCCGTTTCCGGCCAAAGTCATCGAGAAGACCGTCAACAGACAGCTTGCCGCCTTCCTCGAGACGAATGGATCCTCGACCCCTCGCAGTCCGGGTTTCGGGCCAACCACAGCACCGAGACCGCCCTTATCGCAGCCACCGACGACATCAGAACCCTAACCGACAACGGGGAAACAGCTGCCCTCATCCTCCTGGACCTCTCCGCGGCGTTCGACACCGTCTGCCACCGCACCCTAGTGAAGCGCCTCAGCAACATCGGAATCCGAGAGAAAGCACTGGAATGGATCATCTCGTTCCTCGCCGGAAGAACCCAGAGAGTCCGCCTCTCCCCGTTCAGATCCGAAGCCACCGAAGTCATCTGCGGCGTCTCCACAAGGATCCTCACTCAGCCCGACCCTCTTCAACGTCTACATGAGCCCCCTCGCAGCCATCGCACGCCGACACAACCTCAACATCATCTCCTACGCCGACGACACCCAGCTGATCCTCTCCCTCACCAACGACCCCACTACCGCCAGAGCCAACCTGCACGACGGGATGAGAGACGTCGCCGACTGGATGAGGAACAGCCGCCTTAAACTGAACTCAGACAAGACGGAAGTCCTCATCCTGGGCTCATCACCCTCCGCCTGGGACGACTCCTGGTGGCCCCCGGCCCTGGGCACCGCACCCAAGCCAACGGACCACGCACGCAACCTGGGCTTCATCCTGGACTCCTCCCTATCAATGACCAAACAAGTCAACGCCGTCTCATCTTCATGCTTCAACACCCTGCGCATGCTCCGCAAGATCTTCAGATGGATCCCCACTGAAACCAGGAAGACCGTCACCCAGGCACTCGTCACCAGCCGACTGGACTATGGGAACACCCTCTACGCCGGAACCACAGCCAAACTTCAAAAGAGACTCCAGCGCATCCAGAACGCCTCCGCACGACTCATCCTGGACATCCCCGACACAGCCACATCACCGTACACCTGAAAGACCTGCACTGGCTCCCCGTCAGCAAGAGAATCACGTTCAGACTCCTCACCCACGCACACAAGGCCCTCCACGACCTGGGCCCAAAGTACCTCAACGACCGCATGTCCTTCTACACGCCCACACGCCAGCTACGATCAACCAGCCACGCCCTCGCCACCGTACCACGCATCCGCAGAACCACCGCCGGAGGAAGATCCTTCTCCTACCTGGCGGCCAAGACCTGGAACTCCCTCCCCACTCACCTTCGGCGAACCCAGGACCATCTCGCCTTCAGGAAGCAGCTCAAGACCTGGCTGTTCGAGCAGTAACTTACCCCCTCCCCCAGCGCCTTGAGACCCTCCCGGGTGAGTAGCGCGCTCTATAAATGCCGTGATTGATTGATTGAGATACCATACCATGGCAGCAATGGGACACACAAACCATGATCATTGTGCTGACCGATGACCTAGGAGTCCCAGGGACAGCAGGGGAAACCCACCAAACTACATACAGCCAATGGCACACCCAAGATATGCCAATGCAGTGGTGCAGATGCACAAACACAAACAGGCAGACCCACACTGCACATCATACACAACAGGTGAGGGGGGGGTGCCAGTGTGCCCAGGCAACCACACAACACATGAGGAGACCTGAATACCAATCATACAGATGTGCATACAGTGCCACACAAAGGTAACTCATGGATCCAAATCCCCTATGTGGGCAAGCAGGCATTGTCAGATGAGAGGGAGCACAAATCACACATGTCACACAGGCACGTAGGAACAGCAACTGACACAGCAAGACACAGACACACCACAGCACCACCCCCAGGGCCACCACAATGTTTTTGACCCTGGGCTGCATTACAATCCCACTGTGATGACAAAGCTAAATGTGGTTCACACTGTGAACCACAGTCATGTGTCCTGAGCAACAAACTACCATCACACCTACACAAGCACAAATCAATCAGCATGGCCAGTAAGCCAAGGCCAACATGGAGGCAGGGGCCTAGCCGGGCAACAACTCTCACCAGCACACACTCAACACCACACCCCTCGACCTCCAACAATGTGCAGCAGTGAAGCACACATGCACTGGTGACATTGCACATGCACCCATGACTATTCCAGGGTGGTGGGTGGGAACCAAGGTGCAGAAACACATCACACATGGCCACTCAACAAGACTCCTGAATGTCTGACACACTGCACACTATGCTGTACATGGACATGATGGCAATACCACACCAACCAATGGGATCCCAGCCACAGTCACACACCAATGAAGAAGCCAAGGTCACCCACAAAGAACACACATAGACAACAACCAACATTGCAGCCTGGACCCTGAGGAGTGCCAGCAGTCACACACACAACGTGTCACAATCACTGAAAGATAACACAAACTGGAAATCACATGACAGGGGCAAACAACAAGTGCCAAGGGGAAACCTGACTGTGACCCATCTGCGTCTGCCCACAAACTCAGCCCTGACAGCAAACACACCTATGGGTGACACCCTGATGACCAGTAATGTGCCATGCACCCACATCACAGAGAAACCAGGGAGAAGACTTTGGGGGAACATAGGTCAACTCAGCAAGCATCACAAACAAGTACAACACTAGGGAACACAGCATGCACAGCTAAACGGAAGTGAACACACAGACATGCACATACAACACACACCTTGGGCGCAGGCAATGTCACAGGAGTACACACTGCCATGAGGGGACTCCACTCCTGTGTGAGGAAAGCTGTGCCATATGTTGCCTCAGTAGGGCCCCATCATGTCAGCTGAGCACTTGGTCACACAATCAACAATTAGCACCAAATGAGGGCTCCCGTCACATCAGCCTGGTCATGGAAGTGCCAACGGAATCATCAGCACAGATCCAACACACTTGTATAGCAATGTTGCACTGACTACACGGATGAGTCCTTCCCCATTGATGCCCAAACCTGCATGTCCAGTGGAGATGGCCACACGGTCAGGGAAGTAGACGAATTGAACAATGGCAGGCACAACAGATGTGCAGGGGTGGAAGCCACAGATGTGAAATAGCTAATCTAAGTAGGAAATCCCATTGCCAAATACTGAACACATGACACCCTCAGATGCTGCTATGGATGACATGGATACACCACAGGATAGGACACATTCCCCTGGACCACATGGGTTCCTGCACAGTAACACTTCATTATCATGAGACCAAATATCACCATCACTGCAGCAAGGGCATGGTTAGCATCATCAACAACATGTACATCAGAAGCATAAACACTAGAGAACAGAAAGTTGCTTTATTCAGCATATGTGTGGAATGAAAACAAAGTCCAGAAAAAACACAAAGGCCAATGGCCAGTCCATTGTCAAAGTCAAAACTTGGTGACAGTGGCAGATGTCACCCTACGCATGCCTGCACAAAACCAGGGACAATCCACTAGGAGGGGCAACCGGGGGCAGGCCAGGCACCGCAGGGACAGGATCAGGGCTCACCAGGAGGAAGCAGGGAAGGGGTGGTGGGTGCTGGAGAGCCACTGACAACTGCAGTGGAGGTGTCTGACATGGTGTGTGCCGGCACAACTGGGGGCATGACTCAGATGGTGTGGGTGCCGGCACGACTGCAGTGGACCCTGAAGATGGAGTGGACAGGTCCGCCACTGCAGTGCCCAAGTCAGACAGGGTGGTAGTGGACTCCACTGCAGTGCCTACCACCAGGGGAGGAGAATGGGGAACAGGCAAGGTGGGCTGGACAGAGGGGGAGGACACCCTCACCACATCAGTGGCACAGACAAGCGCAGCGGGGGGTGTGGTGCTGGGAGAGCAAGTGGCAGGGGGAGAAGGCCGGATCCTCTTGGGGATGGGATATCTATGGGTGGGGGAACCTGGGGCAGGGTGTGGTGGGGGCACCTGTGGAGTGGGGGCCTGAGGGATGGAGGAAGGAGACCTGGTGCCTGAGCTGCAGGGCGGCGGCGGGATCTTGCTCTTACGACTCCGGGGGGACTTGCGGGTGGGGGCCTCAGTCTGTCTGCGCCGGGGGGAGGGTGTCCGGGGACGAGGGGCACTCTGCTCCGTGTGGGTGGGCTTCCTCTTCCCCTGGATGCTGGAGCAGCTGGATCGGAGGGGAAGAGGCCGAGGTCACTGAGGAAGAGGCGCTGGGTCTTTGGGGTTGCAGGTGAGGCAAGGGAGGGTGTTTTGGAGGGAGAGGCAACTGAGGACTGCGCAGTGCTCATGGATGCGTGTGTGTGTTCCAGGGCACCATCCCCTGTGAGTCTGGTTTCAGTCCCCTGACTGTGCGTGCGTGTGCGTTTTGTTTGTGGTGTGTGTGTCTGTGTGCTGGATGTGTGTGTGCTGGTGTGTGCCTGTGCCAGTGTGTGTGTGCTTGGGACGGGTAAGGTGCTGGGGAGTGTGGATGGAGCAGAGGCAGGAGGGGTGAGGGACTGTCTGAGGAGGGACACTGCTGCCGTCAGGGAGGAGTCCATGGACCTATTGCCCCTCTGTAGGTCAGACATGCCCGATGAGATGCCCTCCATGAACGACACCAGCTGAGTCAACAGAGCGGTGTGTGCATGGAGGACACTCAGCATGGCTGTCTGCCCTACATGGAGCTGGCGAAGGAGGTACACAGACTCCTCACTCAGGGCAGCAGGGGACACAGGGGCAGGGGGTGCGGTGCCTGGCCCAAAGGAGACACGCTCCCGAACAAGGGAGCCTCCACGGACCTGGGGAATGGGAGCCGATGGGAGGGCGGTGGTGGTGCTGGTGGTGGCGGGGACAGCAACACTAGCTGGGGTGTGGTGGCTGCTGACACCCGCCTCCATAAGGGAGTCATCCTCCGAGTTGCTCTGGTCCTCAGCTGAGGTGGATGGTGCTGAGGACTCCTCGGTGTGGCTCCCTCGCCCTCCGTGCCACTGGGTCCCTCCGACCACTCCTCGGCTGCTGACCCAGTCTGGCTCTCCGGCTCCTCCTGGTCCGTGGAGCTGTCCCCTTCCGTGGCTGTGGATGTATCTGCAAACAATGGGGAAACAGACAGACATCAGTCACCTGCACCAAACGCACACACCACTGTGAGCACAGCACATTACAGAGCAAGCCCTGGCATCATTAGTTGTACATTGCTAAAAGTGCCCTAACTGAACAGGAGAAGCCAATTGTCAGTCTGATGCCAACTATGGCACTCACATCCCACATGGCCTTGCACCCATCTGTCTGGTGTCTGTTGGATAGCAACACCCCAGTGTGGACACATGCACCAACTACACAGTAGTTGGACAGTGCAGAGGACACGGTGTAGCATGTGGACATGCACACACCACAACTCTTGCCACTGAGTCAGTACAGGTTTCCGGATGAAAGGGACGCCCAGAGTCAAATAGGATATGCATGTGATGCATACCTGCGACAGACACCATGATGCACCCATGTCCTGATAGCCATCGCCACAAGGGTGTGCATGTAGCACATGTCACTCCCCTGCAGGATCACCAATAAGTAGACACATGCCATGGCGGAGGCATGACTGCTAAGTCATACATCACTGTCTCAGTGATGTATGACTTGGCAGCCAGACAACAACACTCTGCACTGTGTCACAATAGTAGGTCATGGGGAATGCAAGTCCTGGAGCTGCACAAGTGCACATGTACATCCCCCACACAACACATCATCTTAACCCTCATCTGTCCAGGTCATACCGATTGGACATATGGGAGACCTGTGACACTACCCTCTGAACCTGAGCCCCTCACAATCTGCTGTGAATGGGGAACAGCTGCCTGAACTTCACATTCGCATACCCCAGTCTGCACGGGCAGCTGATCAAACACCTATGTGACACACAAGTATCGTCTCCTATGGTCACATCTCCAGTGGCATGCTGAGCCCCTACCACGAAACACCCCAGCAGTCCTGGCAACTAATCCACAAAACACTGACACAGTGGCAGACACCTGAGGGGTCAAATCACTGCGCACAATGTGTCAGCTGATACACGGGAGTGGGAGTACAGAGTGCATTGCATGGCCTGGAGTAGGCATGACTGTCCTGCCCCACATGAATGAGGGATGAGCCCTGGACAGTGGATAGCTGGCTATGTATGTGTGACACACGTAATCTGCACACTCCTGGGGCCCAAACATTGTTCCCACCCGCTGCATGGGCATGTGCCACATACCCCAGGCACATGTGGTGGCTCAGCTCAGCAAGTGGACCGCATATCAAAGCAACACGCAGATTGCATGTCCGAACACAGGCGTTGTGTGAACAATGGACCCACCCATGATGCCCACAACAGAGTTAGGGAAACAGATGCTGTCCCCCACCTTTAGTGAAGCAAACTGCAAGGACACAGTCCCAAGTGACACAATTCCCTGAATGTAAGGGCCACACCTGGGTATCAGATGAGGAGTGGGCAGTGCACAATAGAGGGCCATGGCTCCTGGACAACATGACTGCTGCACTGTGGCAGTTGAACCAGGCCAGAGGAGGGCACAAAGCATGTAATACAGAGTTCACAGTGCAGTCTTTGACTCACCCCCTCCTTGCTGCTGTCTGGCCTTCAGCTGCCCATCCAGGTCTGGAAACACCACCGCCAGGATCTGGAGCATGTGGGGGTCAGGGTCCGTGTTCCGCCCCTCCTGCGAGGAGGCGACAGCTTCAGCTGGACCCGTGCACTCCTCCGGGTCCAGCCCCGAAGGTCCTGCCACCTCTTTTGGCAGTTGCGGATCCGGCGCTTGTAGACCCCCACGGACCGGACAGCCCGGACGATGTCCTTCCAGATCTCCTGCTTCCGATGGGCATTAACCTGTCAGGATGACAAAGTGAAAAGGCCATTACTACACATGCAACATATCCATGCATGACACAGTTGTATATACATGTCTCAATCACAGGGGCACATGATGTACACAGGCAGTGCAACGCTGCCCATGGACAGTTTGCCAGAAGTCACTACATGGTATCATTGCATGGGAAGTAAAACCTTGTTCAAATGCACTGTCACTGCACCATACCTGTCCAGTGCATGTCACTACACACTATGGGGGTGACAACTACTCAGTGAGCCTGCTAGCCAGTGGCGTGCAGACTTTCAGCCTTGCTAGTCAGACCAAATGCACATTCAGAAAGGCAGTGCACAGAACACTCACCTGCTCCCCTGGTGTCCCATACAGCTTGCTGTACTGTGGAAGTAGGCTGTCCAGCAGGGCCTGGTTCTCCTCAAGGCTGAAGGCTGGGGCTCTCTCCACAGTACGTGCCATTGCAGGGTCCAGAGGGGGCAGAGACAGCAGCAGTGCAGTGGCAGATGTCGTCCTGGAGCATGTAGTGCAGGCAAGTGAGCTCTCAGGGGAACAGCCAGCAATATATATGTGCTGGAGAGGCAGATACTGTCCCATGTGTCCAAAGTGATAGGTCCAAGTCGTTTGCATCTTCTGAATCTGGCCTATCCATGGAATAGCAGCACCAATACACGCCCACGGCATCCTTCAAATCTTCAACTTCATGACATACATGATTTTGCAACATTGTTGTGGGTGACCAACTGAATTTCCAGCAACCGACTCGTTCGAAATTCGAAAACGCGTCCGTTGCTAGGCAAGGCCATTGTCAATGGGTGCGCACCGATCGGTCCATTGCGGTACAACGCATACAGGGGCACAACGCGTACCCGCACACATTGAATGCAATGGGCCGGCCGGGGGCACTGATCGGTCCATTGCAGTACAACGCGTACAGGGGTACACCGCGTACCCGCACACATTGAATGCAATGGGCCGGCCGGGGCACCGATCGGTCCATTGCGGTACAACGCGTACAGGGGTACAACGCGCACCCGCACACATTGAATGCAATGGGCCGGCCGGGGGCACCGATCGGTCCATTGCGGTACAACGCGTACAGGGGTACAACGCGTACCCGCACACATTGAATGCAATGGGCCGGCCGGGGCACCGATCGGTCCATTGCAGTACAACGCGTACAGGGGTACAACGCGTACTCGACACATTGAATGCAATGGGCCGGCCGGGGCACCGATCGGTCCATTGCGGTACAATGCGTACAGGGGTACAACGCGTACCCGCACACATTGAATGCAATGGGCCGGCCGGGGGCACCGATCGGTCCATTGCTGTTCAACGCATCCCTGTACAAGTGACTGGCATATGTCACCATGCCTGTCTCAGATGGACATATGCCAGCCACAGATAGCTCCCAGGGAGTGAGGGGCACAACTACAACAC
>CAWUFW010033082.1:0-12884 GCA_963921515.1 Calotriton arnoldi | reverse complement strand
GCCCTGGGACTTAAATTGCAGGAGAAAGAATTTCCTGAAGCAGTCTATGCAGTGGACGGAAGACGTTTGGATGCTGGCCCCATTCGGTTCTGCACCGACAACCTGGATGTTCTACACGGACCTGATCATAAAGAGAACTTAATATTCAACGTCATACAAGCCCCTCAATATGGAGTCATTTTGGGACTACCTTGGTTGAGAAAACATAATCCTCAGGTGGATTGGGTGGATAGATCCATTTCCTTCTTATCGGGATATTGCATACAACACTGCCTTCAAGCAGAAAGCAATCCAGCGACAACCTTAGCAGGAAGACATCATATTGCTACAGCGGCTGAACATCCAGTGTTGTTACCTGACGAATACACAGAATTCGCAGATGTATTCAATGAAACAATGGCAGAAACGTTACCACCACACAGGCAATATGATTGCCAAATTGACTTATTACCCGGGGCTGTCATACCATCAGGGAGAGTGTATGCGTTAACCGAACCTGAGACTCTCCATCTCCGTGAATATCTGGACAAATACCTAGCTTTGGATTTCATCAGGGTTTCCAAATCACCTGCTGCCTCTCCGTTATTCTTCATACCTAAAGCCAACAGAGAGTTGCGCGCATGTGTGGACTTTCGTGCACTCAATGCCATCACTGTCAAAAATAGGTATCCGTTACCTCTCATTAATGTTTTACTAGAACAGGTAAAGAGGGCAGTCATCTACACCCATTTGGACTTGAAAGGAGCCTACCATCTAGTAAGGATGAGACAGGGCGACGAATGGAAGACGGCATTTAAAACATGCTTTGGCCTCTATGAATATCTGTTGATGCCTTTCGGCTTATGCAATGCGCCGGCCGCCTTCCAATACTTCCTCAATGATGTGTTAAGAGAGTATCTTGACCTTTTTGTGGTGGTCTATATCGACGATATTCTAATCTACTCATCTAACACAGAGATCCATGGTACACATGTACGCACCATCTTACAAACGTTGCGAAAACATCAGTTATACTGTAAAATCAGTAAATGTGAGTTCAGCGTCACCACAGTGGAATTTCTAGGTGTAATGCTGACACCTTGGGGGCAGGAAATGTCCGAACGTAAAGTACAGGAGGTAAAAGAATGGCCTACTCCCACGACGGTTCGTGATATCCAATGCTTCCTGGGGTTCGCAAACTTTTACCGCAGGTTTATCGATCATTTTTCCAAGCTGGCCGCTCCACTTACGCGCCTATTACAGAAAAAAGTGGTGTTTCATTGGACGGAGGAGGCTCAACAAGGTTTCGAGGCACTAAAGAAAGCGTTTGTATCCGCCCCGGTATTACGACATGCTGATCCAGACCATCCATACATAGTGGAGGCAGACGCATCCGAATATGCGGTAGAGGCAGTGCTATCTCAACGCCACCTAGATACTGGCCAACTTCACCCGGTGGCTTTTATGTCCAGGAAGCTCAATACCGCCGAGCGCAATTATACCATTGCGGAGAAGGAGCTGTTGGCCATAAAGAACGCATTCCAGGAGTGGAGACAGTACCTGATGGGATCCAAACACATAGTCACCGTGTTTACCGATCACCGCAACCTGCAGTTCATGACGGCTGCTCGACGTCTAACACCCCGACAGCTGCGTTGGATGCTGTTCTTTGCGGAGTACAACTTTCTTGTGACATTCCGCCCAGGAGCTTGAAACAAAAAGGCCGACGCCTTGAGTCGCCAAACCACCCCGACTACTCCTGATGCTCTTCCCGAGAATGCCACCGTGAATCCTCGGAATGTGTTATGTGCCACAGTCACAGAAAGATTCCTCAGGAGCATCAAACATAACCTGACACGTAACAAATGGAAGGTATGGTTGAAGAAGAACAACGATTGGACTGTGAAGGACGGACTTCCGTGCGTGGAAACCAGTTGTTGTTGCCTGTCTCTTCCTTAAGGAAACAAGTGTTCTACTGGTGCCATACCTCACCCAGTGCAGGGCACAATGGCATCGAGAAGACCACTGAACGAGTTCTCCGTCAGTTTTGGTGGCCAACCGTCAAGAGAGACGTAAAGGTGTGGGTTGGCGAATGCGCGGTATGTTGCCAGATGAAAACAACACATACCAGACCGGTAGGGCTTTTGCAGCCTCTCCCTACCCCGGCACAACCATGGGAACGGATTTCACTGGACTTTGTGGTAGGGATGCCTCCAGACAAAGGACATACAGTCATTCTCGTAGTGGTGGATTACTTGACTAAACTAGCCCACTTCGTTGCCTGCAAGAAGATACCTACGGCGGGCGAACTGGCACAAAGCTTGTTGAAAGACATCGTAAGACTACATGGGCTTCCACAACTGGTAGTTTCAGACAGGGGGACCCAATTCACTGCTAACTTTTGGAAGAAGTGGTGTTCGGCGCTAAAGATCACCTCTAACATGTCTACCAGCTTCCATCCCCAGACTGATGGCCAGACAGAAAGGGTCAATCAAACGTTAAAACAGTATCTTAGATGCTACGTGGATGTTACAGCAGAGGCTTGGGTAGACAGCCTGTGGCTAGCGGAAGTAGCGTACAATAGCGCGTTACACAGCTCTACAAAACACACACCTTTTTACTGCACCTATGGGTATCACCCTTGTTTCACCCCCTTCCAGCATCCTGTGGGCCAGGGATCTGTGCCAGAGGTACAGGAACGGATAACACATATCCAAAAGATATTACAACTAGCCCGTAAGGAGTTGCAGAAATCAAAAATCCGGTATAAAGCTTATGCGGATAAAAAGTAGGCGAGAGGGGCCTACATACAAACAAGGAGAGTATGTGTGGTTATCCACTAAAAACATAAGATTCAAGAGATACAGCATCTTTAATCCCGATATATCGGCCCTATAAAATAGTCAAATTGATTAATCCGGTGGTGGTGAAATTAGCTTTGCCATCTTCCTTACGCATTCATCCTGCCTTTCACATGTTTCCCTGCTTAAGCCCTCACATTCAGGGGTAAGGAAGACGCCAGTTCCCGTGCTGGTGGATGGGGAGGTAGGAGCATGAAGTGCGGGGCATACTGGACTCAAAGATTCATCGCACTTCAGGTTGTGGTATTTGGCTGCTTGGAAAGGTTATGGTAATGAGGAGAATTCATGGGAACCCGCTACAGGGGTTCATGCACCTCGATACGCTCGCCTGTTCCACAACCGATTCCCTCGTAAGCCTTGCCTCCTGTCAGTGTTCTTCGGGAGAGGGATGTACTGTCAGGTTTCATCAGGGAAGACACTGACGCAGGCATACGAACGGGATTAGAACCTGCAAATCCCATGATTCCATGCGGTGACCACGTCGATGACGTCATCGCGCTCCAGGAAGAGCGTTATTTCTTCTCCTCCGAGGAAGCAGTGGGTGCCGGTTACTCCTACCGCTGAGACGCCGAGTCCTTCGAGGTCTGGTAGGGTGCAATACTGCACCGCTCTCTTGCTTCCTATTTTCCTGATCGCTCAGCGGATGCGGCGTACCTTGGGTATCCTGAATAATATCGCTGCTGTCCCGTTGGCTGAACCTCATACCGGGTTCTTGCGGGAGAAGCGGAGAGGAACCCTGTGTGTTCTAATTTTGGAGAACAAGCAGGGGAGTTTTGTTTGCCTGATTGGTTCTAGTTACAGTTCAGAAGGAGGCGGCGGCCTTTCCTAAATCCTCGATGGCGTTCTCTCTTTGAGGAGTGTTCCTAACTTGAGAGATCGCAATATTTACTTTGTCCAAGCCGTGATCTGAACGGTGGTATTCCTAAAGTACATTTTGTGAAATGCTATATATCGAACTTCCTTGGGATTCTTTGCACTGAAGGAAGATAGAGAGCGTATAATCCTGCTATCTTGTTCTTTTACGCTCCTATGTTTATAGAGGCAGTGATGACTAACAATCTGTTCTATAAATCATTATTCTGAGACGTATCAGAGTTGGGTACATTTGTGTTATTTATAAAGCTTGACAACTGTGGAGCTGGATTATGAATATTTCCTGGAGATTAAGGAACATCGTATTTAATGCATCGTATGTCTACGTGCCTATGCCTGGGGCCCTTTGTGTTGTATTGTTACAGGGGAGCCTGAAATTCTTCAAGTCAGCCCTGCACCCCTGTAAGGCCATGCACAGCACATCTTTGGGTGAGGTTCTTCAAGAGAGTCAGAAGAGAGGTGTGAGTGAGACAGCGTAATTATATGGTAAACGTGTTGTTTCATTCCTTAGATATGTGTGGAGCCATGATAACCTCTATATGCTGACTAGGAATACAAAGGAAATTTTCTTTACAGGTACATAGATAGGGTATGAAACATCTGTAGTCTTATGTAGATTTTTAGGTTGTGTGTATTCCAGTACATTACCTGATTGTTATTGTCTTTGCAGGTCTCCCTCCCCGCAGTCCCCATCCTTCCCTTCCCCGCTTGATCACTCCATGGAGTCTGTATACTAAATCAGACCGTGGTGGTATCGAGAGGTGGACCATAACGAGCAACTTACGACCCTGAGGATCCAAGGCTGCGACACACGGAGGCTCGCGTGGCATGAAGCATTGCGTCAATGCACTTACTAATGTACTTGCTGTGATAAAACACTGCGGGCAGCACCTGCAAACTCCCACGCAACCCTTAGTAAATAAACGCTAAACGCATAGATGGTACTGTGAGGTGCTCTGACGCCTGCAGCACTTTGTTCCAATATAAAACCACAAAATAAATGAGTGAAGATCCTCACGGTTGCAATGATGCTGCATGTCTTTGGTCCTTGGAAGAACCAGGAGGGAGTCTGAAGCAGGGCACTCTGCACAGTGGGCAGATAGGTACGGAGGGGCCAGTTGGTAGGGCGTTGGTGCCATCCATGTGGGAGGAGACCAGGGATTGTATGGTGGTTCTACAGTCAGACTTCAGGGATGCCCGGTTAGTTACCGGTAATCTTCATTACTCCAAGTCCAGGTCTTCTCATTCCATTCCTTACACGTGCAGTTAATGCCCGGTTACTCACCGGTCATCTTCATTACTCTGAGTCCAGGTCTTCTCATTCCATTCCTTGCACGTTCAGTTAATGCCCGGTTACTTACCAGTAATCTTCATTACTCCGAGTCTAGGTCTTCCTTTTCCATTCCTTGTACGTTCAGTTAATGCCCGGTTACTTACCGGTACTCTTCATTACTCCGAGTCCTGGTCTTCCCATTCCATTCCTTACACGTTCAGTTAATGCCCGGTTAGTTACCGGTCATCTTCATTACTTTGAGTCCAGGTCTTCCCGTTCCATTCCTTACGCGTTCAGTTAATGCCCGGTTACTCACCGGTCATCTTCATTAATCCGAGTCCAGGTCTTCTCATTCCATTCCTTACACGTGCAGTTAATGCCCGGTTACTCACCAGTAATCTTCATTACTCCGAGTCCTGGTCTTCCCGTTCCATTCCTTACACGTGCAGTTAATGCCCGGTTACTCACCAGTAATCATCATTACTCCGAGTCCTGGTCTTCCCGTTCCATTCCTTACACATGCAGTTAATGCCCGGTTACTCACCAGTAATCTTCATTACTCCGAGTCCAAGTCTTCCCGTTCCATTCCTTACATGTTCAGTTAATGCCCGGTTACTCACCAGTAATCTTCATTACTCCGAGTCCTGGTCTTCCCGTTCCATTCCTTACACGTGCAGTTAATGCCAGGTTACTCACCAGTAATCTTCATTACTCCGAGTCCTGGTCTTCCCGTTCCATTCCTTACACGTGCAGTTAATGCCCGGTTACTCACCAGTAAGCTTCATTACTCCGAGTCCAGGTCTTCCCGTTCCATTCCTTACACGTTCAGTTAATGCCCGGTTACTCACCAGTAATCTTCATTACTCCGAGTCCTGGTCTTCCCGTTCCATTCCTTACACGTGCAGTTAATGCCCGGTTACTCACCAGTAATCTTCATTACTCCGAGTCCTGGTCTTCCCGTTCCATTCCTTACACGTGCAGTTAATGCCCGGTTACTCACCGGTAATCTTCAATACTCCGAGTCCAGGTCTTCCTGTTCCATTCCTTGCACGTTCAGTTAATGCCTGGTTACTTACCGGTCATCTTCATTACTCCGACTCCTGGTCTTCCCGTTCCATTCCTTACACGTTCAGTTAATGCCCGGTTACTCACCAGTAATCTTCATTACTCCGAGTCCTGGTCTTCCCGTTCCATTCCTTACACGTGCAGTTAATGCCCGGTTACTTACCGGTAATCTTCATTACTCCGAGTCCTGGTCTTCCTGTTCCATTCCTTACACATTCAGTTAATGCCCGGTTACTTACCGGTAATCTTCATTACTCCGAGTCCTGGTCTTCCCGTTCCATTCCTTACACATTCAGTTAATGCCCGGTTACTTACCGGTAATCTTCATTACTCTGAGTCCAGGTCTTCCTGTTCCATTCCTTGTACGTTCAGTTAATGCCCGGTTACTCACTGCTCATCTTCATTACTCTGAGTCCAGGTCTTCCCGTTCTATTCCTTACACGTGCAGTTAATGCCCGGTTACTCACCGGTCATCTTCATTACTCCGAGTCCTGGTCTTCCCGTTCCATTCGTGAGCCCATCCCTCCCACCCTGGTTTCGGTCTATGGTGATTGTTTTGTTTTTCTTTCTTATGAGTTTCTTTGGTGTTCTCAGGATGTCCTAGAGACGTGCTTCCTCCTTTGTGCTTGCTGGGTAGGCAGCGCCATATTGGGGGAAGTATTTTGACCTCAGCTAGGTGATAGGGTGTCAGGTTTGCCCACCAGTAGCGGCCCGTGGTGGGAGTGCTGCCGGGCGGTGACGTGGGGTTCTGTGGAGCAGGCAAACTGCTCATTTGTATGGAATGGGACGGGAAGACGGACGTGGAGGTAATGTAAGTTTTCATCGACCTCTTTCCCTTGTCCAGTCTTACTCCTCCTCTGCCTCGCTCTATCGCTTCCTCTCTCGTGTCCTTTTCGGACGTCAGTTAGACATACCCACGTTGCTTACATTGTCCTGGTGGCTATATGGGGCCGTCTAACATCACAAGAGGGCTGAGCACCAGCTCGTCAGGAAACCTACACGTAGCAGAAAAGTTCCACTTCATCTCCAACCATGAAGATGTCCATGGTGCCAGTGGAAAAGGTGTCCTACCGATCCAGAACCCTTCTCCTAAAATCTAGAACCAATGGGTTAGGTTTTCAGACCTTCATGTGACTCACCGAATAGTGAACAAACGTTCCCCTACATGGAATCCTCAGGGCGCATGGATGTCAAGGAAAGTTTGAGCGGCCCGCAAGTCAGCACCAGTTCTCCCAATGCATTATGGTAGATGCAGTTCATAGTGTCTTTGAATTACTCACAAGTAGAACCACAAGTGTTGGCACAATCGGTGCTTACATTTCTGGACACGTCTCCAGGTTCTTGTTTGTCTTCAGCAGAAAGTAGCAGCTCAGCTCGGTGTGCTTGTAGTGCCGCTAGTAGGATACACAGTAAAGCGCCTCTCCAAAGTACGCAGCTGCATCCCGTAGTGCCGCGTCATCCACAGGACGAGGGATGTACCAGGACACAAGCAAGGCCTTGTGTAGGAGAGTAGGATCTGCCTCTTATGGTTACCCCCACTTTTTTGCTGGTGTATCACTGTTTTTCGACTTTAGTCTGGCTGGGGCCCTGCTATCCAGGACCCCAGCCTAGCTGCTTCCTCTCTAAATTGATTCCCTGTACCTTAAGTACACTTCAGATTGGATTCTGGGGTGCCCTTATAAGTCCCTAGTATATGGTATACTATGTACCCACGGCATAGGCACCCCAGAGGCCTACCAGGGGTTGAAGCATGTATTGTGCCACCCCTGGAAGGCCCTCCAAAATGACACCACAGGACTGCTACTGCAGCCTGAGTGAGGTGGTGCATGCACCCCTTACAGAGATATAGGTTCACTATATCTCACCTATCACTGCACATACAAACCTATCAGTCACCCCTATGGCAGGCCTTATCAATCCTGAAGGCAGGGTGCTTGGTTTTATGTGAGAGGGTGCCCATGCATGAGCAGAGCCCTCTGCAGCCTTCGGAATCTTCTCTCCGGGTTGTCTGTGGTGCAGCCTGACCATATACTCTTAAGTGCATTATATCTAAACGGTAAATGCTAACTTTGGGATGGCTGCACGGAAACATGTCGTGTTTGGTGTCAAACACCTTGAATCATACCCCACACCAGTAACTGTTGTGGGAGTATGATCCCACCCTTCTAGAGGGAGAGACATGACAGCACCAGTATACCCGGTACCAACTAAACAGAGCCTGGCATCACAAAATGGATGCTGCAGCCACAGACACGAGTCTGGCCTCCTGCTGCTGACCGAAACTCCGGCAGGGGAGGCCTGGACAATAGGTTTCTGTCTCAGGGAGGTGTTACCACCTCCCAGACAGGCCTTAGTGGATTAGGGCTGGGTGGTGCACTCTCTGAGTGCTTTGAAGTCCTGCACTGGGGCACATTTGGTGTCCTCGTGCATACCCCAGTTCAAACCGGTTGCAGGGGCTGCCAGCCCTGCTCTGGTGCGAAACTGGACAAAGGAAATGGGTGTAGCCACCCCTCTTTCCAAACCCTCCCATAGGTGGGTCCCCAGAGTTAGTCCAACCCCTTTTCTTAGTATAAGTAAGGGAACCCTGGCAACAGGACTTTAGATATCCCTGGACGAAACTCTGGAACTGAATCCTGGACCTTCGACGCTCTACATCACGATTAGAGGACTGAAGAATCTCCCTTGGGGTCAAGGAGTGACTCCCCTGCTTGGCAGGCACCAACGAAGCATCTGTCCGGTCTGCATCTCTGAAGCTCCCGCCGGACGCCGAAGTCTTTGCATCACCAGAGGTGGATTTCCAGACTTCTCCGAGGCTGCCCTGAGTCCCCAGCAAAGCTGAGGCCCGTAGCTGTCGTGGGTAACGTGGAACCGTGACCCCTGGACACCGAGCACATTTGCAAGTGCACCAACTTCCTGACATCTCTCAAAGCCGTGCTTTGGGTTCCAAGTAGCCCTAGCCCCGAGCACCAACTGCAGCAAAGATCACTGGCCTACACTCCACGAGTGTCCCGTGGGCCAGCTCCAAGTGTGACCGCTTGAGGCTCCTTCGCAATCTCTAGTCCGTTGGCTAGTGGGTCCCCACGAAGGCAACTCTTCAATTGCTTGGGCTTTTCTGGTTGCTCCAGACTTACCCTCGCTGGGTGAGTCCCTCAGACCTTGCTGATCTGCACCGCAGCCTTTTCTTCATTTCCCCATGACTTGCCGTTGCCAAGGCTTGTTGGGTCCAATCCGGTCGCCGACACCGCAGCACTCGACAGACTTCATGGGACAGCTCGAATCCAGCTCCTGGTTGTTGTCGACGCCTCCTGGACCTCGTGGCTGAAGAGTCAAGGCACCCGTCAACTCACCTGAAGCACCCGACATCTGAGGGCATTCGACTATCGTGCCCCTGGTCACTGGCTAGTGACCCAGACTCTGTCCCCTCTGCTTTCAGGTCTTCCTCTTCCTCGATCCAGGCTTGGATCACACCGGACACTCTTCCTCTTCACGGCAGCAGCACTTTCCAAGAGGTCGCCATTGAAAAGGACGACGTTTCCCGGCACCTTTTAACACGTATGCACCCAGCTTCCCTGGGTGAGGTAACTCGAGTATTTCGAGTACTCACGTGGGTGTGGGCCCTAGAAACTCTTAAGTTTAAAGGGGTTAATTGGAAGTGTCATTTTTCTTTAAAAATCCAACCGTGACTTTCCCCATAGAAGTCAACGGCGATTCGCGGCTGTGTTCTCACACTGCACGCGTCCCCCGTGGGTCCCCTGTGTCACTATCTTGGGTGGTTCCTTGGGTCCAAGAACTTCTACAGGCTCTAGGCCTTGTGTCTAGCTCAGTCGTGGTTCTTATACCACTATTTTAGTATATGGTTTGGTACGCCCCTAGGGCTCAAACGTGTATTGTGCTAATAACTGCTGATATTCACCTTGTAACTTATGTACTTCGAACTCTAGCCTCATAAAGAGACTAGAGGGGTGTGTTTAAGACTAAATACATATATTTTATATATATACCTGGTGTGGTCCTCTTTCATTTGGTCACTCAAGAGATTATAGACTGGTAAAACAAGCTGCTTTACATTCCTCCAAGACTTAGCCTGAAGGCTGCTCTCCATAGCTACCACTAGGATAGCTTTCAATAAAGGTTGTCTTTAACCTATCATCAATAAGGGGTTGTTTGGACTGGTGCAAGGTGCCCACTATAACTAGTGGACAGCATATACCAGGCCAACTTCTCACATTGGTGTGCAGCGTGTGGGATTCCAGCTTGCTATTGTTTTACCAGATAATCTCAAGTGACTAACTGAAAACCACTAAAGGTACCTAAGGTACATATAAATTCAAGCTTAGAAATACAGTAAGTTCTACTGAACTTAGAGTTGTGTGTCAAGGGCTTAGCACACCTTTCTACAACTCAAGAGAGTTTAGTAGGCCACACTAGAGTAGGTAGTGCATACACCACACCTCACTAGTAATGTCTTCAGGGCCAGGAACCAGTAGGTCCCTGCCAGGAACCAGTGGGCTCCTACCCTCCAAATATGACAACCTCCCATTCTTGGAATTGAGAGAGTTGTGCAAGATTAGGAAGCTGAAGACAGGCAAAGTGCCAACACCCAACGTCTCATGGAGATGCTTCTGCTGGATGATCTCAGAAGACCCCTAGGGTCTGCAGGGGTAGGCAGAGAGGGTGGGGCAGAAGATGAGGAAGGAACAGGGGTGAAAATACCCAGGACCTGCCCTCTGAAACTGGCCAGGAAGATGACAATGATCTTGCCCTGGACAATCCAGCTCCTCCTGCAGATGAGGAGGAGGATCAGAATGACCTCCCTTTGTCCCACCAGGAAGAGTTGTGAGTGTGCCTAGAAGGTCCAGATCTCCTTCTCAGGAGTTTAACCATTCTGACACCTCAGTAGGGCCTCTGTTTCTTCTCATAGGAGGGAAACCTCTGAGAGGAAAAAGAGACTGCTCCAGTATGAAGAAGCTCAGCTTAGGATCAGAAGAGAGCAGCTGGCTATAGACAGGGAGTCCCTAGAGCTTCATAGACAAAGAAGAAAGTTGGGACTAGAGTCCCATGGTGGCAGCAACTTCCCTAGTGGTAGGGAAAGGTCTTATGACCATAGAAACCTGAGCAAGATTGTCCCTCCCTACCAGAGTGGGGATGACATCCACAAATGGATAACTGCACTGGAAAGGGCCTGTAAAGTTCAGAGGGTCCCCAGGAGCAGTGGGCAGCAATCTTGTGGCTCTCCTTTGCAGACAAAGGTAGAGACAAGCTCCTCACTGTAAGAGAAGAGCATGCTGATGATTACCAAGTCCTGAAGAGTGCCCTGATAGATGGGTTTGGCCTAACCACTGAGCAATACAGGTTAAAGTTCCGAGATACCCAAAAGGCACAGACACAGGACTGGGTGGACTTTGTAGATTGTGCTACCAAGGCTCTGGAAGGCTGGTTACTTGGCAGTAAGGTGTGTGACTTCAAAGGATTCTATAATTTAATCATGAGGGAGCAGATTCTTAATAACTGTCAGAATCAGTTGCTACATCAGTAGCAACTGATTCTGACAGTTATTAAGAATCTGCTCCCTCATGATTAAATTATAGAATCCAATTCTTGGGGAGAGGTCAGATCAGAGTCAACCAGCTACAAGTGGTGGTGGAAACACTCAGAATAAGGGTTTAGTAGGGTTGACCCTGTGTACTGAGATGGGCTCTGGCCTAGTCAGAGTACCAACTCAGGCTGTCCTAGTCTGTGATGGGGGCCTGGATATGTCCCCTTTTGTGAGTCCCAATAATTTGGGCAAATACAGACAGCAGCCTTTAATTAATGGAAGGGAGGCTTTGGCATTCAGGGACACAGGAGCAAGTGTCACCATGGTGACACAAGATTTTGTGGAATGGGGGTTGGGAGCACACTGCCTCACAGTCCCAGCACAGTTCGCCCCTTTGCATCCTGGTAAATGCAGTACACAGTTCAAATTTACTTCAAAATTAGCTGGAGTTTTTCACCAAAGTTGGTGCAGACAATGCTGTATATCTCTAGACACGTGTTTCTGGGTTGAGCCCGTCATCAGTAGAGAGCAGCAGTATTAGAGAGCAAAGAAAAATCATCTGGGGTTGCTGGAAATGCTGCCAAGTTTCTCTCAGGTCACAGTACCACTCACAGGCACACAGGTGCATCTCCAAAGCTCGTCAGCTTGCTGGCTCAAGGGAGCCTTTAAAAAGAATGGGGGTTGGGAGCACACTGCCTCACAGTCCCAGCACAGTTCGCGAACCTTGCCTGGGAGGTGAAGCAGTGTGCTCCCACCCCTGTTCCCGTTTAAAAGTACTCCCGTGAGTCATTTGAGCTGACGAGCTCGTGGAAGAAGCACCCGCGCGCCAGTGAGAGGTACTTGACCTGATGTGATGTTTGGCAGCCTACCCAGCAAACCCCTAATTTGAAGACTGTAATCTCTACTGATGACGGTTAAAGAACCAGAAACACGTGTCTAGAGATCAGCACTATCTGCGCCAACTCTGGCGGAACACTCGAAAATATTTTAGCAAAGCAAAGAAACAAGAGACTGCATTTACCACAATGCCTGGGGCGAACCTTGCCAGGGAGGTGAAGCGGTGTGCTCCCACCCCTGTTCCCGTTTAAAAGTACTCCAGTGAGTCATTTGAGCTGACGAGCTCGTGGAAGAAGCACCCGCGTGCCAGTGAGAGGTACTTGACCTGATGTGATGTTTGGCAGCCTACCCAGCAAACCCCTAATTTGAAGACTGTAATCTCTACTGATGACGGTTAAAGAACCAGAAACACGTGTCTAGAGATCAGCACTATCTGCGCCAACTCAGGCGGAACACTCGA
>CAWUFW010033081.1:10000-12884 GCA_963921515.1 Calotriton arnoldi | reverse complement strand
GGGCTGGGCGTAGTTGGCGTAGCGCCACTACACAGAATTTTGGAAAAATGTGTGGAATACGAGCGCATGTCCTGAGGGTCCGTGTGCCCGGGACAGGGGTCCCTCGTGCCTGGGCAGGCTCCCCGATCTCCCGGCCTGGCTGGGTTGAGAAGCAGGGACCGGCCCCGGGGACTGTGTTTCGGTAAGGGCCTGGGGTTTGGGAGGCCCCATCCTGCCGCCTGCCAAGTGTCCATCTGCCCGGGACAAGGGTCCCTGGTGCAGAGCCCCAGAGACCTGCAAGGGCATGCGGGAGCCCTACCGCTATGGCTCAGCTCGGGGCGGGCAGATGGCAGTCCTTTCTGTCCCGGCCATCTGGTCGCACCTTTCCCCTCGGCCATCTGGTCGCAAGCAATGCTTTCCAATGGGGCGACCAGATGGCTGGGCCGCCCTGGAAGCCCCGATGAGGGCTCATTTGCCTCCCGGATCCCAGCCAGGGCTCCAGGAGGTCGGGCACGTTCGCGCCCAGGGTCCCCTGAGCCTTGCGGTGCGCACGGATTCCCAGAAAGCGGGGTAGCCTTCCTCCGGATTACTAGGGGCAGGGCATGCCAGGACACCCCTCCCGGGCTGGTGGTTCTCAGCCGGGGGCCAGATGGGCTGGGCCCAGACAACACCTCCCCAGCGTCCGGGGCTCCCTCCTCCGGCCTGCTGCATGGCAAAGTGCCCGGTACGGGCTCCACGGGTCCTGGGCAGTCCTCCCCCGGGAGTCCGGGCCCGAGAGCTCCGGCTGTCCTCCCCGTGCCTAAGGCCCGGCCGGGGTCCCCGAGCATCCGGGAAGCGGAGCCCCTGAGCCCTGCAAGGGCAGGCGGAAGCCCTACCGCGAACGTGGGAGGCGTGCGGGATGGGGAGCCGCCTCGCTCTTGCCTTATGGTGCCTCCGACCCAGGCGAGGGTGGTGGTGGGCTGATCGCCAGCCTGCTTGCAAGCTCGTGTACACCCGGCGACGGACGGCTGATGTGCAGGTGGGGCGACCCTCCCTCGTTGCCAGGTACCCGGTTCGACCCGGTCCCGTGTGGCCGGGCTGAGGGGTTTGAAGACTCGTGTGGTCCCTCCTGGGTTACCCCGGGAGGGACCGGCGGCTGTGGGGCTGCCTGCTCCCGTCACTCCGGGAGCCCCCTCCCTCGCCCCCGGGTGGGTGGGTGGGGGTGGACTCCTGGGCCGAGCGCCTGGCAATGCTTTTTTTCTCCCAATGGTGTAGTCTGACTCCCAGAGGGGAAGCCTTGAATGGGGTGCCCGGGCCGACTCGCCACGCGGGCGGCAGACGGACAGCGTCGCCTTCCTCCCGCCTCTCCTGTGCCCACAGGTGGGCGAACGTTTTCAAAACCGCCGGTTAGCATGCCGCCCGAGAAGAAGACGTAGCATGACTGAATTGATACAGCATGACTTTTTATTTATAAAGTCTATTTGATGATTAAACGTTCTGGACCTTTTTTCTATACTGATTTCGCCACATAAGAAAAAGAAATTTTAAAGCCTAATATTCTGAAGCGTGAGAATCTACTAACCTTACTGTGATCGTGGCTACTTTATGCCTCTTGAGGTCCAATTCTGCTACTGTCAAATTGATCATATAGGAGCCCTGACGAAGTTCCCTCTGGCTAAAATCGAGAGCGAAACGCGTTGGCTGTGTGCCAGTTTTAACAAATTTGATTGAATAAAAGAAGCAATTCTGGAACAGATTTCGACGTGCGTGTATTGACTTCATCACGTGTGCACCTTCCATTTTCTTCTTAGAACTTGGTGACTACTGACACCTTTGGACGGCGGGTGTAGGAAGTGTTTGCACCACCTTGTGAATTTACTGTACATGTGGACTGGATGTGCTTGACCTTGGTCTGCCGTTTGTCTTTTTGTTGTTATCTTGTTTTCGAAAAGTTGCCTGTGACTCTTGGCGGTGGATCACTCGGCTCGCGCGTCGATGAAGAACGCAGCTAGCTGCGAGAATTAGTGTGAATTGCAGGACACATTGACCATCGACACTTCGAACATTCCTTGCGGCCCCGGATTCCTCCCGGGGCTACGCCTGTCTGAGGGTTGCTCAATCGTCAATCGCCCTGGGGCTTCCCCGGGACGTGGCTGGGGCCGTCGCAGGGTGAGCGCTGCTTCCCCTTTGTCCCCCCACAAGGTCAGACCCCCCGATCGCCCGTGGCAGGGTCCCTCGCCGGGTCCTGCCGTGGAGGTACGCCGCCGGCGCGCCTTGCCCCAAGAAGGGGTCTGGCGACCGGTCCGCCCCGGGCCCATCCCGGGGCGCCTGGCTGCGTGCCGCGCATGGCTGTCTGTGGTATCCCACCGGGTGCACACGCCTCGGGCGCCCTGCTCCGCGGCCAGCTTCCCGGCGAGGGCAAAAGCCCTCCAGATGCAATCCAGGGAAAGAGGGCGTGCGCTGCCGGGACGCCAGGCCCCTGCTCCGGCAGGGGTCTGGCCTTCAACGCTCCGGCGTTTTCTTCCAACTACGACCTCAGATCAGACGTGGCGACCCGCTGAATTTAAGCATATTACTAAGCGGAGGAAAAGAAACTAACCAGGATTCCCCCAGTAACGGCGAGTGAAGAGGGAAGAGCCCAGCGCCAAAACCCCGCCTGGCGGCAGGCGCGGGAAATGTGGCGTACAGAAGACCGACTCCCCGGCGTCGCTCAGGGGGCCCAAGTCCTTCTGATCAAGGCTCACCCCGCGGACGGTGTTAGGCCGGTAGCGGCCCCTGGCACGCCGGGATTGGGTCTTCTCGGAGTCGGGTTGCTTGGGAATGCAGCCCAAAGTGGGTGGTAAACTCCATCTAAGGCTAAATACAGGCACGAGACCGATAGCCAACAAGTACTGTAAGGGAAAGTTAAAAAGAACTTTGAAGAGAG
>CAWUFW010033080.1:0-12885 GCA_963921515.1 Calotriton arnoldi | reverse complement strand
GGCCCGAGTGCCCAACACTGGCCCTAAAAAGTAATCGCAACGGTACTTACCGCTAACTCACTTTTTCTTTCATAGGGATCCATTGACTGGTTTTCTGTGAAATTTCTTCTAAGTGTCGATTTCTGTATTTTACAAATATTCTTTAAAAATCGTACAAACTACAAAAACGTAATTACTTACCTGTTTTAAGTAATGTCCCAGTGCTGAACCTAGGAGTCCAGCACTGGATTACAAAAGTAACGTAAACATACTTTGCTTGCACACTGTATTTCCTTTCATAGGATAACATTGGTAATTTTACCCAGAAAAGTTTCTAAGTGTCAGCTTTTGAAATATAGTAATATTCTTCAAAAATCACTACAATAACCAAAACGCTTTTTCTTACCTGTTTACAGGAAGTGTCCCAGGACTGAATCCAGGATCCAGTCCTGTGGTTAGAAAAGTGCTCTGCAAAGTAATCAATTGTACTAAGCATAATTTTCCATTGAGCTCAATGTTGCATTGTATTTGACCCTGTGTTGCCTCTCTGCACCAACTGTGATAACCACTATCAAAAAAGTCTACTGCCTATCGGTAAGGTGAATAACCAAAGCATCTCATACTGAGAAAGTATATTTTGATCCTATTGTTGGTTCTAAAATAAAACAAGCATATATTTTTTATATACAAACCATTGGCCTAGAGTTCAGTTCTTGAGTGTGTGGCTTCATTTGCTGACTGAGTGTGTACAACAAATGCTTTACACTGTCCTCTGATACTGCCTTACTGCTCGACCAAGCTACCACTTTGGAGAGTAAGGTTATATCTAACTTTAGCCTCTGTCAACCCTCTGGGGACTGTGGACTCTGTACACCCTGAACCTTACTTGGGTACAGTATATACAGAGCCACTTTCCTACAGTAGCAACCACGTCCTACTTCTGGGGTCGGAACATGCTCGATGGCCCTCTTGGCCAAGAGGGCCGTGACTTCCTTCTGCAGAAGTACTCAAGTGATCCCCTGACATGCGGGTGGAATTGAGGTGGCATGGCTGGGGGGTGGTCTCGAAGGGGAGGGAGTAGCCCCTTCGGACAATGTCCAAGACCCACCTGTCCGAGGTGATGGGACGCCAGTGGTGAAGGTGATGGCGGACCCTGCCCCCTACTGGCGTGCTTTGCACCGGAAAGGAGGGACTAGGAGGGCTTGGAGGCCGCGGACGGGTTGGAGGTGGTGGCCTGACCCGCACGCTGGTTGCCCGAACCGCCACGGTGGTTTCCACGTCCTCGGCCACGCGAAGACGCTTGCTGCGCGGGCCGGTGGCTGGGCAGCTGAGCGTGACTGGGCGCCTCCTTCCGTGGCCACGAAAGGGGCGAAAAGCAGAGGTGAGTGGAGGGCGTACAACAGAAAGGCCCAGGGACTTGGCAGTAGCCCGTGAGTCCTTAAAACGCCTCCAGCGCATGGTCTGCCTTTGAACCAAAAAGACCGACTCCATCAAAGGGCATGTCCATGAGTGTATTCTGGACATCACCAGAGACGTAGCACCACCGTCGGCCGCAAGCGATCTGCCCAGCGAGTCGGCGGTATCAAGGCCACAACGTATGGTGTATTTAGCCGCATCTCGCCCTTCCGCAATGGCGTGGGCAAGCAGTGTCTGGACCCTCCTCAGAACACTGCGGCAAAACAGCCGCCACCGAATCCCACAGGGAGTGGGTATATCGGCCCAAAAGGCAAGCGGTGTTGACGGACCGCAAGCCAGCACTGGAGGAAGAAAAAGCCTTCTTCCCAAATTGGTCCATGCGTTTGGATTCCCTATCCGGAGGGGCGGTAGGGAAGGCGGTTTGGGAGGCAGAGGCTTGGATAACCAAGCTCTCGGGGGTGGGATGTTGGGAGAGAAACAAGGGGCCGCCCGGAGCAGGGCGATGGCGTCGGGCCATCGTCCTATCCACAGGAGCCCCTGTGGTGGGTTTGGACCAGGCACCCAAAAGAACGTCAGTGAGTGAATCATTAAACGGCAGCACAGTCTCCGAGGAGGAAGCCGCCGGCTGAAGCACTTCTGTCAGGAGGTTAGTCCTGACGGCCACAGTAGGCAATTGGAGGTGTAAGCGCTCCAGCTGCTCTACGCAACACTGTTGCAAAATTAGCTCCTCCTCCGTAGCCACGGGAGGAGACAGCATGACAGTGTCAGGGAGGTGTCTAGACCACTGGCATCCCCAAGTTCCCCAGCCCAGTCCGGATCATACTACACTGTTGTGTGAGAGGGTCCTCAGACCCTCCCAGCTCTCCTGGTCCTCCTCTTGTTCAAAATATGGAGGGGAGGAGGGACATTTGGGACCCACGGTCTCATCGAGCGCCCGGAGCCGGCGCCGAGCGACGCCGGTCCGGATCCATGTCCGGAGCCGGAGAGAGCCGGGACCGCACGCCGTCCGGAGCCCCGGACCGGCGTCGGGAACGGCACCGGGGACATCGGCGCCGGGCGGAGGCGTGGGTTAGGTCAACCGGCGTCGATGGGGGTTGCGGTACCACCCGGGAGCCGGGATCGGGCCGAGGCCGGGATGAAGGCTGGTGGGACAGGCGGCGCCGGGACCGGAGACGACGGCGGCGCCGGGAAACCCCATCGAGCCGCGGGGCCCGAAGGCGGAGGGACCTGAAGGCCCGAAGAGGCGGGCCATGGCCGACAGGAATTCCTAGTATGTCCAGGCGGAGTCGCCCCCGAACCCGGAAAGGACGGGTAATGCGGGGGCGGCTCTACAGGCATGTCCGGGGCCGCGGGGACGGTGCCGACTGGGGCCTCAGCCGAGTCGCGAGACCGGCGAGGCGAAGTCTTAGAGCCGATGATGCTTCTTAGACTTTTTGTGCTTCGACTTACCCGAGGAGCGCGAAGACTTGGACTCCGACGACCGGCCCCTCGACCTCTCCCGGGACCGGGCTTGGTGCGGCGCGGGAGCCGACTGCCGGACCTCGAGTAGCTTTCAAGACCGCTCTCGCAAAGCCTTCGGGTGAAGTTTCCAGCAGTCAGGGCACGACTTCGTGTCGTGGTCTCGGCCTAGACAGAAGAGACACTCCAGATGCGGGTCCGTGATCGACATCATGCGACCACAGGTGCGCCGCATGGCTTGAAGCCGGGCATCCCTTACGACACCTAGGAGTCGTGAAGACTCGAAAAGAAACAGTGAAAAAATTCACCAAAAGTTAGTCAAAAATTGACTAGGGCACTGCTCTTCCCGGATCTGCGCTTACTAGCGCGGAAAAAGAAGCAACTGACGTCAGCGCGCAGGGGCGGCGTCTGAGTACTGCCCGCGACGTCATCCCGGCGATCACGACGCCGACGACGGACGCGGAGCCGCACGACGCCGCCTACCGACGCGCAAGGGTACTGCTACGCAAAAACTTTTCCGGGTCCAGCCTGACGCCTGGGGATATTCTAAGGTAAGGGAATCTGTCACTAACGTGGTCTCTTTCAGATGATTCAGCTCACCAAGGCCCAGGGATTTGGGTGCAGGGGTGCCTTTAGACGCCGGAGCCGATCACAGTCAGGGAGAGAGTCTCTGGATTCAGGCTGTAGGCGTCGTAAGAGTCCAGGAGGGGTCAGCCAACGCTAAACTTGGTCAGGATTGCTGGGAACCTGTTCTGGGTCAGTGGGCCATCTGGACACGGGCCGTAGGCGTCTGGTGCAGAGTGGGCAGGTGACACGCTGGATCCTTTGTGTTGGATTCTTGGAAACAGAACCCTGCTGTACTCAGGAGTTCTGGTCTTTTTCAAAGTGCAGGCAGTTCTTCCTGGGGTTTCTGGACATCACTGGCTGCAGGACAGACGTAGTCTTCTTGCAGGGACTTGGAAGCTGGAGATAGGCCGGTAGGGCTGGGGCCAAGTCAGTCGTCGTCTTCAGGCTTCACTGCACGGTGTCTTCTTTGTTGTCCTTCCTTAGGTCGCTGGTAACTAGTTTCTAGGTCTGGGGGACCCACCTAAATACTAAATTTAGGGGACGATTTATGAGAGTAGCAGGTAGGGCCAATGTTCCCCTTCCCTGGGGTGACTACACACTATTATGCCACCCACCTGTGGGAGGGAGCATAGACCTAGCCCTGATTGGAAGGAGTTCCCATATCTCCAAGACGGAGGGGACTGAAAAGTGTGCTCAACTTCGCCTCCTCCACCTGAGGGGTGGAGTTCGCACCTCTAGCCTTTTTAAGTTCTCACCGGTTTTCCCGCCCAAAGTGGGGATGTAAATCAGGGGCTGCCATCTGCATCTGCTCCTAGCAGCAGAGGCTGGGGGTCGCATTACAAAGGCGGCAGGCCTCCACCCAGGGGTCCAGAGACATGTCTGTGTGTGGCAGGCTGCCTAAAGCCAGTCAGCGACCACACCAGGGTCAGTAGGTTTTCAAGGGGCACCTCTGAGGAGTCCTCCGAATACATGGTTTAATAAACTCATATTGGCATCAGTGTGGATTTATTACAAGGAGTTGTTTGGTACCAAACACTACTGGTTGCAGTGAAGCCATCATGGTGCTGGGGAACTCGAGTTGCTGAGTTTCTATCCCAAGTACTCCTTATGGCTTCCCTGGCACTTACACATATTTAAGTATTGACTTAAGTATTGTAGGGGCATATCTACTCATGCAGACATGCCTTCACCTGTGGTATAGTGAACCCTGCCTTAGGGCTGTAAGGCCTGCTAGAGGGGTGACTTATCTATACCTTCAGGCAGTGCGGAGTGACATGGCACCCTGGCAGGGTGCCATGTAGACGGTCTGTTTTTCACCTCATAGGGGTAAGAAAGCTGCAAGGGCAGTGGTGTGGTCCTAGTGAGGCGGTCCCAGGGAACCCTCGTCAGCCTCTAGGCCCTAGGTATCCAGGGTACCACTTACTAGGGACTTACAGGGGTCAAAAGTACCAATGGTGGATATGTTTTAGGGACGATGCACTGGCACAGAGGAGCTGGTTTGCAGGGACCCTATGCACTACAATCGTGGAGTGGAGGAGGACTCTGACTCAACCACTAACCCCTCAGATAATAACTCCACTAGAAGCAACCCCAGCAGTATCTCAGATGAGGTAGAAACTGAAGATCCAGACCTTCAGAAACTGTCCAAGAGGATAGCTCTAGAAGCTAAGCTCCTAGCCATAGAAAAATAAAGAGCTGAGATGGGCCTAGGACCCATATCTGGTGGCAGCCAAATAAATAGGGAACATGTAGAATCCTTTGACTCTAAGATCCCCAAAGCGATTGTCCCTAAATTCTTTGAGGGTGGTGATATCACGAAGTGGTTCATCACATTTGAGAGAGCCTGCCTTGGCAGACAGGTCCACAGAAAGCTGTGGAGTGCTATCCTGTGGGAAATGTTCTCAGGGAACTGCAGGGATAGACTCCTAACTCTCAACGAAAAAAGATGAAACATCCTACGACCACATGAAAGATACCCTGATTGAGGGCTTTGGATTTAGCATCGAGAAGTAGAGGATCAGATTCAGGGAGGCTAAAAAAAAACAACAGCCAGACCTGACTAGAGTTTGAAAAAAATGTCAGTGAAAAACACTAGGAGGTTGGTTAGATGGTGAACAATCTAAATGATTTTGAAGAGTTGCAATGATTTGGATAATGAAGGAGCACCTTTTAAGTAATTGTCACCAAGAAAAAGTACAGCTATTCCTGGTAGACCTAGGCCCACTTTCTTCTCAAGAACTGGTGAAAAAGGCAGACCACTGGTGGGGAAGAGCAAAAGAAAGACCAAAAAGCCCCCACCTATCCGGGAAAGAGGATAACCCTAAAAATAACAAAGACTCTTCTTCAGGCCCCCAAAAACATGCTCAGGAGGGTGGGCCCAGTGTCTCTTAGCAGTCTTAAGGGTGGGTACCAGGGGAAGAACTGGGATCCCATGAAGGCTTGGTGTCACAACTGCCAGGCACTAGGACACTGAACTGGAAACCCTAGCGGTGAAAATAAGAATGCCTCTAGTCCACCTGCAGCACCCGCAGTTGCTAATGTCCAGATGGGATCCCAGGTGTGGCCCAACCATGTCCGTGACCCCACTGAGGCAACATTAGTCTTAGAGGGTGGGGTAGATTTATCCTGTGCTGCCTGGCCCACTAATATGAAAAAAACAAGCATTTGCAAAGCAATCATTCTTGCATTTGTGAAAGTTTGAGTTTGGTGTTGTGAATTATTTTGTGTGTTATTTATGTTTATTTGTTTGTAGTGGAGAAGATGTATTTTGTTTGTAGGGGAATTATGTGGTTTGATTTGTAATTGTTAGTTGTAGAATTGTATGCAATAGGTTTTGCCTATGAGATTAATAAGTTTATTTTTTTGTAAGTTTAAGCTAGGTGAGGGTGGGTGAACTTGGTCCCGGGTCCACACGACGGCATGGACGGCAAAAGTGAGAGCATGAAGTGAAAGCAGAGGATGTGCTGGCAAATGAACCGCAAGTAAATTAGAGCAATGTTGGAATCAGCTGATGGTAAGTTCAGGCAAGTAAGGGGCAGGTTCATAGCTCTTTTTTCTTTAAAACCATGATGCATATTAAAGGTAGATGCAACTGGAGCAATGGCTCAGTGAGTTAAACTCCCGCTTACTCCAATCTGAGCCTAACTTGTTTGACATGTCAAGTGGGCCAACTCTAGCCATTCGTCCTTCGGGGGTTGACAAACTGAACAATCTGCTATTAAGAACTCACATAAACTGAAATACCAGCAGAACCAGGCGTTCTAGAAAACAGTAATTAATTTTGGAAAATGTTGCCAATCAGTTACAAATGAATTTCTGCAATAGAAGCATGTGTACAGAAAACCTCCCTATTATACACAATCAGTGCCCTTTTTAGTATTAAATAATAAACACATGCAGCTCTCGTTGGGTGCATTATAAATTTTAACACAAATGGTTTTAATTTTCGTGTGCCATGTGTAAAGTACTGCATCCAGCCGCAGGCACTTAATTATTAAGGCTGCATTTTTATGCAGTTTTTAGGGATATTTAGTAATGTGCTGTGAGCACATGGCTCCTGTATCGAAAAATGGTCGCAATCTACACTGGGACCTGTAAATGAAATCACCTCCCTCCATGTGAAGAAGCTGGCGTTCTGTTTCTAAAAATTAAACGGATGGAAAGAATTTGGAAGGCTCAGGTTTTAAATTTGTGCATTGTGTGGGAGTGAACATTTTTACAGTGCGATGCATTGTGTGTGGGGGTGAACATTTTTGTATGTGACGCGAGTTGTCCGTTTTTAAGCCATGGTGGGGATTTATGGCAATTATCCATTATGACAATTTATTTTCTGCTTTGCCATCAAGTGCCTTGGGGTGCTCAGTGAAGATGGGTACCTTGCCCAGGCAAAGAATGCTGACTTCCAGTAAGTGCGCTATATAATTGTTGCATTACAATTCTCAAACATCCCTTCCACCTGTTTAATGGGGCTGGTGGGCTATGATAGGGCAGTTATAAATTTCTGCCAAGCGTACATTACATTTTAAAGTACTGAAAAATGAAACAAGCAATAATAAAATTAAGGAAAATTAATAACTCGGAACAAATAAACAAGTGGGCTGAAAATTGCAGCTTGAAAAGTTTGCACCTGCTAATCACCACTAGTCCGTAGTTATTTAGTAAATGTGCAAATTGCATCCAATTCCGAATTGCACCTCCCTGAAATGATAATGATGTGCAATTTACACATGGTAATTGGTGTCTACAGAATTCACGCAGAGACAGGTAAGATTCTTACAGTCTGTTCTTTATTCTTTGTCTCGTTGCTGCGCTCACATGCACGTCCTGCTCGTGTGCCCTCGCTGTCCAGGAATCCCTCCCCCACTCCCTGACCGGAAGTGGAGTCCGGTTCCTGTCCCTCCTGCATGCGGGTGCAGGGTCCTAGTGCCCCCTGGACCTTGGTCACTACATCTACCCCTTCCGTCAAAAGAAAATGATGAGAGGGAGAGAGGAAAAAAAAGAGGGAGATAATCCATCATTGTCCTTATCCCCATCATTACATTTCTTCGATCAGTCTTGTTGGCCTTTTGCTCACTCTTTTTCAGACATGTTCCTTCCATTCCCTTCTGTGATCCCTCTTCTTGTCTCTCACCGTTGTATGTCCTTCTTTCCGTTCTTGTCCATAACTTCCTCTCTTTCATGTATGTCACTGTTCTCTGCTGCTGTGTCCTCCCGCTTCCATCCATGGTCTTTAGTCCCTTGAAGTGAGACTTATTCCTGGTGATCCGGTATGGGCCAGACGCAGCTGTAATTATTGACCCCTTGACGCTTCGTTATCGTTAGGCGGTTCACTTGAAAATGCACTGTCCGATTTTCTCACTTGCCGCTGACGCACCACCACTGAGTCCCCTTGCTTAAGGTGCGACGGAGTGGCATGTCTCCTAGCGCCTGCATATGTTTTCATCTTTTCCTTCGCCTCCTGGTCTCTGACAGCGATATTGCTGTGCTCCAGTGGCGATTTTGCCTCTAGTTGTGGTAGTCTCGGATCTACTTGTCCTTCCCAGCACTAGTTCGGCTGGACATCGTCCCATGGAGCTGTGGGGAGTGTTTCGATAGTCTCTTAGTATTTGAGCAGAGTGCTTGTCCTATGGAGATCTGCGCTAACTTTGCTCCTTGGACTGCCTTCTTTATGTTCCCCATGAACCTCTCCACCATGCCATTCGCTTGTGGCCACAGAGGCGTTATTTTCCGATGATAAATGCCTAAGTAGTCCATGAACTTAGCAAATTCCCTCCCTGAGAAGGGAGGACCATTGTCTGTCTTTAAGGTCTGTGGAACCCCAGGCTGCAAATATGTCATCCAGTACTGGCAACGTCGCTGTCGCGGATGTTGGACGAGACATGTCGCACTATGGGGAATCTGGAGTATTCGTCAATGACCACGAGCAAGTAGTTTCCGTGTCCAGTGGCCCATAGAAGTCTGCTGCCAACGTTGTCCACACTGCCTCTGGAAGCTCCGACATCTGTAGCTGTTCCGGTTTTGCTGGTCGTCCTGTTATTTGGCATGTGTGGCAATTTAAGATGGTGTTCTCCACCAGTCTATCTAGCCCAGGGAACCATACCTTCTCCCAAGCATCTTTTTGTTGCTACCATTCCTCTGTGGGAATTATAAGCCTAGTTTACAGTCTGCTGACGTAGTGCACTTGGCATGACTATCCTTGTTCCCCTCATTATTATTCCTTTTTCAGTTTCTGATAGTTCTTCATTTATCTTTTTTAATGCCAGCATTTCGTCCTTGTTAACTCCTTTTCCCAAGGCGCTGTTGTTGTTGATGTGTCTCCATCTTTGCTGTGGTGTCGCCATTTTGACTGCCTGCATTGTGGCGTCCCTTGCTGTTTCTTGCTCTAGCTGTGTTAGTGTTATTGGTGCATGGGTGTTCTGTTTTAGCACAAAATTGAGGTATTCCTCAGCCATTGATGCGCTTCTCTTGTGCCTGCGGCAAGGGGTGCCGTGACATGTAATCAGCTGGGTTGTGTCTCCTTCCCTGGCTTGTGCAGGATCTTGAAGTCATAATCCATCAGTCTCATGCCCCATTGTTCAATGCAGGGCGGCATCTTTGCGTTTGGATTGCCGTATATTGTCACTAGGGCCTGATGGTCGGTTATGATGGTAAATGGTTTTCCGTAGATGAACATGTGGTAGTGTTCACACGCCCCATACCACTGCTAGACTTTCCTTCTCTGGCTGGGAGTATGCCCTTTCTATGTCGGACAAGCTTTTGCTGGCATACGCGACAATTTTCCTGGGCGTATCTCTACCCGGGCATGTGTTGTGCTAGGATTGCTCCTAATCCCACCGGCTGCGTCCACTGTTAGCTCGGGTGCATAGCAATGGGTCAAAGTATGCAAGATGATCCACAGCCACCACGGCATGTCTGATGGCCTCAAATGCCAGACTGCATTCTTGTATCCAGATGAATTTTTGACCCTGCTTTGCTAGGTCCTCAGCGGTGTGCTCACTGTGGCGAAGCCTTTTATGTACCGAGCACAGTAGCTGAGCACGACCCAGAAATGACCTTACTTCTGCAACGCCTGTTGGAGGACTTGCCTTTTCCAGTGTTTCCACCTTGCTGGGGTCTCAGCCTCATTCCATTCCTTGAGAAGATGTGCCCGAAAAATACCAGTTCATTCCTCCCCAGTTCGCACTTGTCTTCATTTAGAGTTAGTCCTGCGTGTTCCAGCTGTCTGCAGACTTCACGTAAGGCCTTGTCGTGTTCGGCCATCTGAACGACCGAATACTAGGATGTCGCCACTCAGTAGTTCAAACTGTTTTTTACCGGCCTTATTACGTGCTGTATGATTTCTTGTAATATCTCCGCTGCCGATGATATGCCAAAACTGAGTCGTTTGTAACGAAACACGCCCATGTGTGTCGAGAAAGTGGTGATGTACGGTGATTGCGGGTCAAGCTCCAACTGATGATATCCTCTTGCACAGGTCTAGTTTCCGAGAACCGGCATGCGCCTGCGAGACAGCTAATCATGTCATTAAGGTGAGGTCCAGGGAGTCTTTCCCTCTCAATTGCTGTGTTGGGTACTCTCATGTCCACACATATGCGAATCTTTGAGGTGTTCTTTTGGTACTGCCACTATTGGCGACACCCAGGGGTCGGCCTGTCTGCTGGCTCTATGATGTCCTGGGTCAGCAGGCTTTGTATTTCTTCCTCCACCTGTGGTTGCAAGTGTATGGGCACTAGTCGGTGATGTTGGGCCACGAGTTTTATCGCCTCATTGATATGCAAAGTTATTGGTCTTTTCTTTTAGTTTTCCTAGCCCTTGTAGTATGGCCGGATGTTCTCGCAAGATGTTCAGTCTTTCCTGACATGCTGTATGTCATTGCTAGGAGATCCATCACCTGCGCAGTGACGTTGCTTAGCAGGCAGGGTGCTGGAAGGTCTCCCCGTAGGGACATGTATTTCCTCTGTGCTTGATCTTTCTTTGTAAGTCAATGTCTCTGTAAACTTCCCCATGTTTGCTACTGCTTTCTTGAGCCCCAGGTGAATACATTGACAGTGGACGGTGATCGTGGCGGCTTCACTTTCATCTTCTCATAATCTGTACATGCACATGATGTTGCATGTAGCCCCACTATCTAGCACGAAACGTGTACTGTGTCTCCTCACTTCAATGTCCACTGTTGCGGACTTCTTGATCTGATGTTTCTCTACGAGATTGATGTGTTCTAGTATTTGATCTTCCACTGGGGCATCCGAAATCAGATATAGCCGTCTCCACCACTTCTGGCGCGACCGCTTCTTCTGATTCAGCTGGAGGAACTGCGATTTGTTGTTTGCATGTGCCTTGCGCACTTGCTAGGCACCGTCCGTGGTCTAGCCGGTCATCCTCGCTTTCACTTTTAAATTGACCACTCATCGCAGGCGCTTGCAAAATGATTTTCCCTGTTGCATTTCCTGCATTTGTGGCCCATTGACGGGCACGCGCCTGACATGTGGAAACTCTGAGCCAGCAACGATAGCACGTTTCTTTCATGCTTCCTTCTTGGTGGTGGTGGTGTGGCATCTCTCCTTTTGCCGTTTCCAGTTAGACGGTTCGCTTGCTCCACTCTTCTTTTTTTCCGAGTTCCATCTGTCTGGCATGCGTCGTTGCTCTGGCTTCCGCTCGAGCCATGGTCAGTATTTTCTCTAGTGAGGACGGCTCTTTTCAGAATTCGTGCCCGGAACTCCACTGACTTAAATGATGCGCAGTCGTATTGCTTGTTCGTTGTCGAACTTCTCGAACTTGCAGTACGTGGCCAGTTTTCGCAGTCTTGTTGCGAAGTCGTCGAGGGACACCTCTGCTCTTTGACATGCAGTGTTGAAGGTGTACCTTCAAGTCTATGTTTCTTTGCGGGTCAAATTTGTCAGTGAGGCACTTTATCAGTCCCTTGTATGTAGCTCTTTCCTCTATGGAAATGTTATTAGCAGGTCTTCCACTTCATCCCTGAAGAAATTTAGAAATAGATCCACATGTTTTGCTTCTGCGAAATCAGTGGCGCACATGTACCTTTCGAATTGCCTAATCCATCTTTCCCACCTGATGCCCGTCTGTGGTTCCGATAGACTGAATGGTGGTGGTCCTGCGAAATATTGCTTGCGCGATATTCTTGTCACTTGCGTCGGTCATTTTGTTGTTATTCCTTCCTTTCTTTGTGGGTCCGTCTTCTTTTGTTGTACTTTGTTTCCTCTTTGTGTTGCAATTCTCCTTTTATTTCCACCTTTTCTTCTTCTTTTCTATTGCTTTTTGTTATTGCCTGACTCTTAAAATGGCAGCCAGGCCTTCTGTAGGGGCGAGATTTGCTATCTGTTGCCGGGTCTCTTCAGCTCTTCATTGGCTGTCCCGCCTGACTCCAAGATGGCCGGTGCGAGTTCTCGTGAGATTTCAGCTCAAATCTCTACGCGGGAGGCTCGGTGCTCTTTCAGTCGACGGGCAGCTTTCTCCACGGTCGGGTGACATTTTTTTGTTTTCCCCTCACCTCACCTTTCTTGATGCGGCCGGGGTGGGCTCCCGATGTCGCTGTAGGCGCTTCGTACACGGACCAGAGTGGGCTCCTGGCTCCGTTTATCTCACGATCGGGGTGGGCTCCCGATTTCGTGTCTTCTTTCTTTGGTAGGCTCCTGGTTTCGTCTTCTGTGGTCGGGTGAACTCCCGACATCGCGATTCCACGTCTCGTTGATCGGCGGACCAGGGTGGGCTCCTGGCACCGTTTGGACGTCTGGGGCGAGGCACGCGCTTCGGTGTGACTCCTTATCCCATCTTCTCGTCGCCAGTTGTCGTGTCTACAGAATTCACGCAGAGACAGGTAAGGATTCTTAGAGTCTGTTCTTTATTCTTTGTCTCGTTGCTGCACTCACATGCACATCCTGCTCGTGCCCTCGCTGTCCAGGAATCCCTCCCCACTCCCTGACCGGAAGTGGTGTCCGGTTCCTGTCC
>CAWUFW010033079.1:0-12887 GCA_963921515.1 Calotriton arnoldi | reverse complement strand
GATATTACTCACAATTATTTCAACATGTATTAATCTTACATAACCAAAAGATAAAGATTAGCACACAGGTGTATATTTTCAAGTGTTTTATAATATTGCAAAAAAGATTTTATAAAAAGGGGGGTACAAAAACATTTCATAACACAATAAGACCGGAAGTTACTGCTTTGTACAAATAAATGTTTTTCCTAGTCACTATTGTGACCACCTTTTCCTAAATAAACTATACATTGATAAAGAAGAAAAAGGTGTGAATGTCGACGTTTCGGTCTATTTCCGGCTTGCGTCCATTAGACCATCTTCAGGACTTTAAATAAAAGAATGTTTGACCCTTCAGTAATTGTGAAAGTGGGTTTAACTGTCCTATTGAGAGACTGATATAACAACCATGTGTCTCGTGCGATTAGCTGAGAATCACAGTAGATGTACCTGTTTCTGTGTAGTTATAATTGTTTATCAGGTCCTCACAAAAGGCTCTTAAGGCCAATATTGGTCCAAAGGTTTATGAGGAGAAGCTTAAAAATGCTTCTGATTTACGCTGATAAATTTGCAGGTTGGAATATGGTATTTAAAACCTCGTCTGCTGTGTATTGACTAATTTTTGTATTGTGTATTGACTTGCTTCTTTCTGCACTTTTCTTTCTTCTTTCTACACCTCTGTTGCTTCTTTCAGCAATTCTCTTGCCTCTTTGTGCACTTCTCTTGCCTGTTTCTGCACTTCTCTTGCCTCTTTCTGCACCCCTGTTGCTTCATTCTGCACTTTCCATGCTTCTTTCTGCACCTGTCTTGCTTCTTTCTGCACCCCTGTTGTCTCTTTATGTACCTCTTTTGCCTCTTTCTGCACTTTTCTTGCCTTTTTCTGCAGTTCTCTTCCCTCTTTCTGCACGTCTGTTGCCTCTTTCTGCACCTCATTTGCTTCTTTCTGCAACCCTGTTGTCTCTTTATGCACTCGTCTTCCCTCTTTCTGTACCTTTCCTGCCTGTTTTTGCATCTCACTTGCCTCTTTCTGCACTTCTCTTGCCTCTTTCTGCACCCTGTTGCTTCATTCTGCACTTTCCATGCTTCTTTCTGCACCTCATTTGCTTCTTTCTGCAACCCTGTTGTCTCTTTATGCACTCGTCTTCCCTCTTTCTGTACCTTTCCTGCCTGTTTTTGCTCCTCACTTGCCTCTTTCTGCACTTTTCTTGCTTCTTTCTACACCTCTGTTGCTTCTTTCAGCAATTCTCTTGCCTCTTTGTGCACTTCCCTTGCCTGTTTCTGCACTTCTCTTGCCTCTTTCTGCACCCCTGTTGCTTCATTCTGCACTTTCCATGCTTCTTTCTGCACCTGTCTTGCTTCTTTCTGCACCCCTGTTGTCTCTTTATGTACCTCTTTTGCCTCTTTCTGCACTTTTCTCGCTTTTTCTGCACCTCTCTTCCCTATTTTTGCACGTCTGTTGCCTCTTTCTGCACCTCATTAACTTCTTTCTGCACCCCTGTTGTCTCTTTCTGCACTCGTCTTCCCTCTTTCTGAACCTTTCCTGCCTGTTTTTGCATCTTACTTGCCTCTTTCTGCACTTTTCTTGCTTCTTTCTTCACCTCTGTTGCTTCTTTCAGCAATTCTCTTGCCTCCTTGTGCACTTCTCTTGCCTGTTTCTGCACACCTGTTGGCTCTTTCTGCACCTCACTTGCTCCTTTCTGCACCTGTCTTGCTTCTTTCTGCACCCCTGTTGTCTCTTTATGTACCTCTTTTGCCTCTTTCTGCACTTTTCTTGGCTTTTTCTGCACCTCTCTTCCCTCTTTCTGCACGTCTGTTGCATCTTTCTGCTCCTCATTTGCTTCTTTCTGCACCCCTGTTGTCTCTTTCTGCACTCGTCTTCCGTCTTTCTGTACCTTTCCTGCCTGTTTTTGCATCTCACTTGCCTCTTTCTGCACTTTTCTTGCTTCTTTGTACACCTCTGTTGCTTCTTTCAGCAATTCTCTTGCCTCTTTGTGCACTTCTCTTGCCTGTTTCTACACCTCTCTTACCTCTTTTTACAGCTCTGTTGGTTCTTTCTGCACTGCTCTTGCTTCTTTCTGCACCTCATTTGCCTCTTTCTGCACTTCACTTGCTTTTTTCTGCACCTCTCTTGCCTCTTTCGGCACCTGTGTTGCTTCTTTCTCTACTTCTCTTGCCTCCTTCTGCACCTTTTAGTTAGAGGTAGTTTTAATGCCCCTGCCCTATTATATACTAGGGCCATACAGGGGAGGTCATGCCAATCACATGGGTACCCCAACCCATAGTGTACCCTAGTGTATGTAGGTGTTTTCACTGTATTCTAAGTGTCTTTCAGCATAGCACTAGCTCTGGGCCTGGTTAGTCAGAGTCAGTTACCACCAGTACCAGTCAGCAAAAAGTTGGGGGCACAGGATGACTTTGCAACAAGGCCTCTTTCTGCTCCTCCGTTGGTTCTTTGTGCACATCTCTTGCTTCTTTCTGCACCTTTCTTCGACTTTCTGGACTTCTGTTGCCTCTTTCTGCATTTCTCTTGCTTCTTTCTGCGCCTTTCTTCCTCTTTCTGCACATGTCCTACCTTTGTAGGCATAGTTAGAAATTAGCATTTAAAAAACCTTTGAAATTCACTGAAAAAACCACAGGTTTCAGGGACGTTATAGTTAGAAATTAGCATTTAAAAAACCTTTGAAATTCACTGAAAAAACCATAGGTTTCAGGGACGTTATAGTTAGAAATTAGCATTTAAAAACCTTAGAAATTCACTGAAAAAAACACAGTTTTCAGGGACGTTATAGTTAGTTGGACATTTCACTTGTACAAAACCACATAAATTCGGCCGTTCTAGTTAGTTCAGCTAACTATAACTCGCGCCCCCGCAATGCACTGCTGATGACGTCACATATTACATCATTCATGACATGGTCAGTGACATCCCTGATGACATCACTGATGACATCTCAGATGACATCACTGATGACATCATCCACGTGATAATCTGATGCACCTCCTCATACCCTAATATAACCTTTGATACACCCACTCTAAAATACAGACTACCATTTTCGAAACCATAGACACACCAATACCAGTTAGTACAAACCCACTCACTAATTCTTAGGTCTATACACACATCCACTCATTCACCCATACAGTCACTCATACATGCAGTCAACCATCAATACGGCACTATCATATGCACTCACATATCTATACAGACACTCACACACCACCACTCATCCATAGAGTTACTCACACACCTAGTCAATCATGCAAAGAATCATTCACACTCCCATTTACTCACCTATACAGATATACACACACCACCTCACTTATTCAAACATATACTAACACATACTTACACTCTTATACAATAACTAATACAAGCACACACTCATCCATACAGCCACTCTCACAATCACTCACTCTCACATATAGTCATTTATATACTCCAACTCTCACATATACTGCCTTTCACATATGCAGTTACTCACACATGTACCACTGAGGCATCCATTCACTCACCAACACACCCATACATACGCACACTCACCCACCCATACAGCCCTTCACAGATGCACTCTTGAACCCATACACCCAGTGAATCACCCACTCACACATCTATGCACAGAGTCACACCCCCCCACCCACCCACACAGACACTCAGGCACCCATACAGATACTCAGACAACCAATCTATAACCCATATAGATCCTCATTTAGCTACTCACCAACCCATGCAACCGCTTACACACCAACTGACAAACTAAACTGTGTGAATGTCTGTATCAGTCACTAACCCATGCATTCAGTAAGACACATTTAATCACTCACTTATACAGTCAATCACGCACCTACTAAATCATCCATTCAGACACTTATACACCCACTCATTCTTCAATACACCGTGGCCTATAAATATATATATAAAAAGTATTTAAACTTTACAGAAACACACAGTCACTGGATGATGTCATCAGTGATGTCACTGACCATGTCATGAATGATGTAATATGTGACGTCATCAGCAGTGCATTGCGGGGGCGCGAGTTATAGTCAGCTGAACTAACTATAACAGGGGAATTTCACGGGTTTTGTACGAGTGCAATGTCCAACTAACTATAACTGTCCCTAAAACCTATGGTTTTTTCAGTGAATTTCAAAGGTTTTTTAAATGCTAATTTCTAACTATAACGTGCCTGAAACCTATGGTTTTTTCAGTGAATTTCAAAGGTTTTTTAAATGCTAATTTCTAACTATAACGTGCCTGAAACCTATGGTTTTTTCAGTGAATTTCAAAGGTTTTTTAAATGCTAATTTCTAACTATAACGTGCCTGAAACCTATGATTTTTAAGTGAATTTCAAAGGTTTTTTAAATGCTAGTTTCTAACTATGCCAACAGAGGTAGGACATGTGAAGAAAGAAGAAAAACGCACAGAAAGAAGCAAAAGATGTGCAGAAAGAACCAACAGAGGAGCAGAAAGAGGCCTTGTTGCAAAATCATCCTGTGCCCACAACTTTTTCAGACGGGTACTGGTGGTAACTGACTCTGACTAACCAGAGCCAGTGCGCGTTTGCACAGTGGTGAAGGGAGGGGGCCTGAGGTGACATGTGTGCAATCGCGCCCGTGGCGCGTTTTAAGTTGCGGGATTAAGTCCCCTTGAATCCTGAGGGTCCCTGAGGCCCAACTAGCCCCCCAGGTACCTACAGTTAGGACCACAGAGCTGAGTTGCAGAGAGGCGTTCCGAGGCCTCGCACCTTTTTCACCTCTCTGCAACGCAACTCTGTTGTGCTTACTGAAGGTACCTGGTGGGCTAGTTGGCCCCCAGGATTCAAAGGGAATTAACTCCCCAACTTAAAACGCACCACAGGGTGTGTTTGCGCACATGTCACCTGGAGGCCCCGCCCCCTCCCTTCACCACTGTGCAAACACGCCCGTGGTGCGTTTTAAGTTGGGGGATTAGGTCACCTTGAATCCTGAGAGTCCCTGGGGCCCAACTAGCCCACCAGGTACTTCCAGTAAGCACCACAGGCCTGCGTTGCAACGCCTGTAACAAATTGTGCAGTTGTGTTTAGGTAGTGAAGAGGGTCGTGCTGGGGGTAGTGTTTTAGGGTTTAGGGTAGTGCAGTGGTGTTTGTGTAGTGTAGGGGGTCATGCTGGGGGTAGATTTAGGGTTTAGGGTAGTGCAGTGGTGTTTGGGTAGTGTAGGGAGTTGTGCTGGGGGTGTTTTAGGGTTTAGGGTAGTACAGTGGTGTTTGGGTAGTGTAGGGGTCGTGCTGAGGTTAGTGTTTTAGGGTTTAGGGTAGTGCAGTGGTGTTTGGGTAGTGTAGGGGATACTGCTGGGGGTAGTGTTTTAGGGTTTAGGGTAGTGCAATGGTGTTTGGGTAGTGTAGGGGGTACTGCTGGGGGTAGTGTTTTAGGGTTTAGGGTAGTGCAGTGGTGTTTGGGTAGCGTAGGGGGTACTGCTGGGGGTAGTGTTTTATGGTTTAGGGTAGTGCAGTGGTGTTTGGGTAGTGTAGGGGTTCGTGCTGGGGGTAGTTTTTTAGGGTTTAGGGTAGTGCAGTGGTGTTTGTGTAGTGTAGGAGGTCGTGTTTTAGGGTTTAGGGTAGTGCAGTGGTCTTTGGGTAGTGTAGGGAGTCGTGCGGGGGTATTGTTTTAGAGTTTAGGGTAGTGCAGTGGTCTTTGGGTAGTGTAGGGGGTTGTGCGGGGTAGTGTTTTAGGGATTAGGGTAGTGCATTGGTATTTGGGTAGTGTAGGGGTCATGCGAGGGTAGTGTTTTAGGGTTTAGGGCAGTGCAGTGGTGTTTAGGTAGTCTAGGGGTCGTGCTGGGGGAGTGTTTTAGGGTTTAGGGCAGTGCAGTGGTGTTCGGGTAGTGTAGGGGGTCGTGCTGGGGGAGTGTTTTAGGGTTTAGGGCAGTGTAGTCGTGTTCGGGTAGTGTAGGGGTCGTGCTGGGGGAGTATTTTAGGGTTTAGGGTAGTGCAGTGGTGTTCGGGTAGTGTAGGGGGTCATGCTGGGGGTAGTGTTCTAGGGTTTAGGGCAGTGCAGTGACGTTCGGGCAGTGTAGGGGTCGTGCTGGGGGTGGTGTTTTAGGGTTTAGGGCAGTGCAGTGGTGTTCGGGCAGTGTAGGGGGTCGTGCTGGGGGTGGTGTTTCAGGGTTTAGGGCAGTGCAGTGGTGTTCGGGCAGTGTAGGGGGTCGTGCAGGGGTGGTGTTTCAGGGTTTAGGGCAGTGCAGTGGTGTTCGGGCAGTGTAGGGGTCGTGCAGGGGTGGTGTTTCAGGATTTAGGGCAGTGGTGTTCGGGCAGTGTAGGGTGTCATGCTGGGGGTGGTGTTTCAGGGTTTGGGGCAGTGCAGTGGTGTTCGAGCAGTAAAGGGGGTTATGCTGGGGGTGGTGTTTCAGGGTTTAGGGCAGTGCAGTGGTGTTCGGGCAGTGTAGGGGGCGGTGCAGGGGTGGTGTTTCAGGGTTTAGGGCAGTGCAGTGGTGTTCGGGCAGTGTAGGGGGCGGTGCAGGGGGTGGTGTTTCAGGGTTTAGGGCAGTGCAGTGGTGTTCGGGCAGTAAAGGGGGTTATGCTGGGGTGGTGTTTCAGGGTTTAGGGCAGTGCAGTGGTGTTCGGGCAGTGTAGGGGGCGGTGCAGGGGTGGTGTTTCAGGGTTTAGGGCAGTGCAGTGGTGTTTGGGCAGTGTAGGGGGTCGTGCAGGGGGTGGTGTTTCAGGGTTTAGGGCAGTGCAGTGGTGTTCGGGCAGTGTAGGGGGCGGTGCAGGGGGTGGTGTTTCAGGGTTTAGAGCAGTACAGTGGTGTTCGGGCATTGTAGGGGTGGTGCTGGGGCTGGTGTTTCAGGGTTTAGGGCAGTGCAGTGGTGTTCGGGCAGTGTAGGGGGTCGTGCTGGGGCTGGTGTTTCAGGGTTTAGGGTAGTGCAGTGGTGTTCGGGCAGTGTAGGGGGTCGTGCTGGGGCTGGTGTTTCAGGGTTTAGGGCAGTGCAGTGGTGTTCGGGCAGTGTAGGGGGTCATGCTGGGGCTGGTGTTTCAGGGTTTAGGGCAGTGCAGTGGTGTTCGGGCAGTGTAGGGGGTCTTGCTGGGGCTGGTGTTTCAGAGTCTAGGGCAGTGCAGTCGTGTTCGGGCAGTGTAGGGGGTCGTGCTGGGGGTGGTGTTTCAGGGTTTTATGGCAGTGCAGTGGTGTTCGGGCAGTGTAGGGGGTCGTGCTGGGGCTAGTGTTTCAGGGTTTAGGGCAGAGCAATGGTGCTCAGGCAGTGTAGGGGGTCGTGCTGGGGGTGATGTTTCAGGGTTTAGGGCAGTGCAGTGGTGTTAGGGCAGTGTAAGGGGTCGTGCTGGGGGTGGTGTTTTAGGGTTTAGGGCAGTGCAGTGGTGTTCCGGCAGTGTAGGGGGTCGTGCAGGGGGTGGTGTTTCAGGGTTTAGTGCAGTGGTGTTCGGGCAGTGTAGGGGTCGTGCTGGGGTGGTGTTTCAGGGTTTAGGGCAGTGCAGTGGTGTTCGGGCAGTGTAGGGTGTCGTGCTGAGGGGTGGTGTTTCAGGGTTTAGGGCAGTGCAGTAGTGTTTGGGCAGTGTAGGGGGTCATGCAGGGGGTGGTGTTTCAGTGTTTAGGGCAGTGCAGTGGTGTTCGGCCAGTGTAGGTAGTCTTGCTGGGGGTGGTGTTTCAGGGTTTAGGGCAGTGCAGTAGTTTTCGGGCAGTGTAGGCGGTCGTGCTGGGGCTGGTGTTTCAGGGTTTAGGGCAGTGCAGTGGTGTTCGGGCAGTGTATGGGGTTGTGCTGGGGCTGGTGTTTCAGGGTTTAGGGCAGTGCAGTGGTGTGCGGGCAGTGTACGGGGTTGTGCTGGGGCTGGTGTTTCAGGGTTTAGGGCAGTGCAGTGGTGTTCGGGCAGTGTAGGGGGTCGTGCTGGGGGTGGTGTTTCAGGGTTTAGGGCAGTGCAGTGGTGTTCGGGCAGTGTAGGGGGTCGTGCTGGGGCTGGTGTTTCAGGGTTTAGGGCAGTGCAGTGGTGTTCGGGCAGTGTAGGGGGTCGTGCTGGGGCTGGTGTTTCAGGGTTTTGGGCAGAGCAGTGGTGTTCGGGCAGTGTAGGGGGTTGTGCTGGGGGTGGTGTTTCAGGGTTTAGGGCAGTGCAGTGGTGTTCGGGCAGTGTAGGGGGTCTTGCTGGGGGTGGTGTTTCAGGGTTTTGGGCAGAGCAGTGGTGTTCGGGCAGAGTAGGGGGTCTTGCTGGGGGTGGTGTTTCAGGGTTTAGGGCAGTGGTGTTCGGGCAGTGTAGGGGGTCTTGCTGGGGGTGATGTTTCAGGGTTTAGGGCAGTGCAGTGGTGTTCGGGCAGTGTAGGTGGTCTTGCTGGGGGTAGTGTTTCAGGGTTTAGGGCGGTGCAGTGGTGTTCGTGCAGTGTAGGGGGTCGTGCTGGGGTGGTGTTTCAGGGTTTAGGGCAGTGCAGTAGTGTTCGTGCAGTGTAGGGGGTCGTGCAGGGGGTGGTGTTTCAGGGTTTAGGGCAGTGCAGTGGTGTTCTGGCAGTGTAGGGGTCATGTTGGGGGTGGGGTTTCAGGGTTTAGGGCAGTGTAGGGGTCGTGCAGGGGGTGGTGTATCAGGGTTTATGGCAGTGCAGTGGTGTTCGGGCAGTGTAGGGGGTCGTGCTGGGGCTGGTGTTTCAGGGTTTAGGGCAGTGTTGTTCGGGCACTGTAGGGGGTCTTGCTGGGGGTGGTGTTTCAGGGTTTAGGGCAGTGGTGTTCAGGCAGTGTAGGGGTCTTGCTGGGGGGATGTTTCAGGGTTTAGGGCAGTGCAGTGGTGTTCGGGCAGTGTTGGGGGTGTTGCTGGGGGTAGTGTTTCAGGGTTTAGGGCAGTGCAGTGGTGTTCGTGCAGTATAGGGGGTCGTGCTGGGGATGGTGTTTCTGGGTTTAGGGCAGTGCAGTAGTGTTCGAGCAGTGTAGGGGGTTGTGCTGGGGGTGGTGTTTCAGGGTTTAGGGCAGTGCAGTGATGTTCGGGAAGTGTAGGGGTCGCACTGGGGGTGGTGTTTCAGGGTTTAGGGCAGTGCAGTGGTGTTCGGGAAGTGTAGGGGGTCATGCACGGGGTGGTGTTCCAGGGTTTAGGGCAGTGCAGTGGTGTTTGGGCAGTGTAGGGTGTTGTGCTGGGGCTGGTGTTTCAGGGTTCAGGGCAGTGCAGTGGTGTTCAGGCAGTGTAGGGGGTCGTGCTGAGGCTGGTGTTTCACGGTTTAGGGCAGTGCAGTGGTGTTCGGGCAGTGTAGGGGTCGTGCTGGGGCTGGTGTTTCAGGGTTTAGGGCAGTGCAGTGGTGTTTGGGCAGTGTAGGCGGTCGTGCTGGGGCTGGTGTTTCAGGGTTTAGGGCAGTGCAGTGGTGTTCGGGCAGTGTAGGGGGTCATGCTGGGGCTGGTGTTTCAGGGTTTAGGGCAGTGCAGTGGTGCTCGGGCAGTGTAGGGGGTCGTGCTGGGGGTGATGTTTCAGGGTTTAGGGTAGTGCAGTGGTGTTCGGGCAGTGTAGGGGGTCGTGCAGGGGCTGGTGTTTCAAGGTTTAGGGCAGTGCAGTGGTGTTCGGGCAGTGTAGGGGGTCGTGCTGGGGCTGGTGTTTCAGGGTTTTGGGCAGAGCAGTGGTGTTCGGGCAGTGTAGGGGGTCATGCTGGGGTAGTGTTTTAGGGTTGAGGGCAGTGCAGTTGTGTTTGGGCAGTGTAGGGGGTCATGCTGGGGGTGGTGTTTCAGGGTTTAGGTCAGTGGTGTTCGGGCAGTGTAGGGGGTCTTGCTGGGGGTGATGTTTCAGGGTTTAGGGCAGTGCAGTGGTGTTCGGGCAGTGTAGGGGGTCTTGCTGGGGGTAGTGTTTCAGGGTTTAGGGCAGTGCAGTGGTGTTCGGGCAGTGTAGGGGGTCATGCTGGGGGTGGTGTTTCAGGGTTTAGGGCAGTGCAGTGGTGTTCGGGCAGTGTAGGGGTCGTGAAGGGGTGGTGTTTCAGGGTTTAGGGCAGTGCAGTGGTGTTCGGGCAGTGTAGGGGGTCGTGCTGGGGGTAGTGTTTTAGGGTTTAGGGTAGTGTAGTGGTGCTTGTGTAGTGTAGGGGGTCGTGTTGGGGTAGTGTTTTAGGGTTTAGGGTAGTGCAGTGGTGTTTGTGTAGTGTAGGGGGTCATGTTTTAGGGTAGTGCAGTGGTGTTTGGGTAGTGTAGGGGGTCGTGCTGGGGGTAGTGTTTTAGGATTTAGGTTAGTGCAGTGGTGTTTGGGTAGTGTAGGGGTCGTGCTGGGGGTAGTGTTTTAGGGTTTAGGGTAGTGCAGTGGTGTTTGTGTAGTGTAGGGGTCGTGCTGGGGGTAGTGTTTTAGGGTTTAGGGTAGTGCAGTGGTGCTTGTGTAGTGTAGGGGGTCGTGCTGGGGGTAGTGTTTTAGGGTTTAGGGTAGTGCAGTGGTGTTTGTGTAGTATAGGGGTCATGTTTTAGGGTAGTGCAGTGGTGTTTGGGTAGTGTAGGGGTCGTGCTGGTGGTAGTGTTTTAGGATTTAGGTTAGTGCAGTGGTGTTTGGGTAGTGTAGGGGTCGTGCTGGGGGTAGTGTTTTAGGGTTTAGGATAGTGCAGTGGTGCTTGTGTAGTGTAGGGGGTCGTGCTGGGGATAGTGTTTTAGGGTTTAAGGTAGTGCAGTGGTGTTTTTGTAGTGTAGGGGGTCATGTTTTAAGATGCAATGCTCCAATACCTGACCAGTCTGCACTACATAAAACTGCAAAAAACTAAAAATAAAAAGTGTTTTGCACACTTTTGTCATTGGGCTATATGTGGGCTACATCTGGGTAATATTTGTGCTACATTTGGGCTCTTTTTCACTGGTGGCCATCTTGGAAGACTTCTTTGTTATGAAGTTTCCTAATTTCTTCATTTACTGCAGTCTCCTCAGTAGGAAATGCTTTCAGTTTTTTACTTTGATTCCATCAAGAAGGCATTCAGATGTGTCTCACATCTGCCATAAATTCAGAATGTTAGCACTCTAGTTGCTCATTAGATCACTGGAGTAAAGCTACTGCTCACCAGGGAGTTAACTGGTAGTCTGCTGCTGGTATTGAAAGTGATTGTTTCAGTCTGCATGTCAGAATTTTCTAATGAAATAGAAGAGGATTTGAGATCTCACTTAAAACATGCCCTAATTTTTCTTTCTGCAGCACTAACCATAATTTCTATTTCAAAAAGAGCCCCTCATTTTGTTCCTTTTAAATTAAATGTTTTAAGTGTTACCGGTTTATTCCAATCAAGATGGCTTCAGGTGTGCCATACTTTTGTCATAAGTAAGACTGTTAGCACTCTAGTTGTTCTTTAGAACACTCTGGGAAGCTACAGTAGAACACAAAGGCATCAACTGGCAGGCTGCTCCTGTTGAAATATAACAGGAAGATATTTGAGATCACACTTGAAATATGTCCTAATTTTTCTTTCTACAGCACTAACCATAATTTCTATGACAAAATGAACCCCATCATTTTGTTCCTTTTTAAATTAAATGTTTTAAGTGTTACCAGTTTATTCCAATCAAGATGGCTTCAGGTGTGCCATACTTTTGTCATAAGTAAGGCTGTTAGCACTCTAGTTGTTCTTTAGAACACTCTGGGAAGCTGCAGTAGAACACAAAGGAATCAACTGACAGTCTCTGCCCTTGTTGGATGTACATGTTTTACTGAGAATGTCAGACTTCATTCTCACATGACTGAGAAAGATAATGTGAATTTACAGAAAATATGCTCTCATTTTAGCTTCTGGAGCACCTTCCAAAACTGTATGGGACAAGCATGTGAAAATAGTTTTCTCTCAAACATGATTCATGATATCCCAGCAGAAGGTTTTTCACAGGGTAAAATCACCTTAGAACACACCACAATTCCTAAAATTAGTATGGTACCATCAACAAATAAATTCTAATGTAACTAAAGCCTGTTATCACCCTTTATAGTTCTCCTTTGGTGACCCTCAAAATCTTCTATTCACTACAATGCATTTCAATGAGGTACTATCATTTATATTGGTCTCAAGATGGCTGCCAGCAATTCCAGGATGAAGTGCTGACAGCCAATCAGATCTCACGATGACATGTGTGGTTAGGCTCCGCCCAGATATATATGTGACTTTACTTTTGATTTTTCAGGAACTACTGAACGGATTTACACCATTTAAGCAAAAGGCACGACACTGAACCAAGGGCTACCTCTTTGCCAAATTTGGTGTAATTCCGCTCAGCAGTTCGGGCTGTAGCTGCGACTAAAGGTTCCTATGGAAAAATGAATGGGAAAACGCGTTTGGGACCCCTTTTCTCGGCCCCCGCTTGACGTATCACCCCGAGACTTTCAGGATAGGAGCGGACCGGAGCGCCCAAACAAGTTGGAAACTTTCTCGAAGATTCGTCAACCGGCGCCAACGTTATTTCAAATAGAATGTTGCGGATTTCCTATGGATAATAGGTTTTAACTATAACTATCTACTGGCGACCGCCAGTAGATAATATTATCTACTGGCGGTCTCCAGTAGATAGTTATAGTTAGGACCTATTATCCATTGGAAATTCGTAACATTCTTTTCCAAATAACTTTGGCGCCGGATGACAAATCATTGCGAAATTTTCAAAACTAGTGGGGCGCTCCGGTCAGCTCCTATCTTGAAAGTTTCGGGGTGATTCATCAAGCGGGTGCCGAGAAAAAAGGGGGGTCCCAAAACGTGTTTTCTCCATGTTAATTCCCATAGGAAATTTTAGACACGGCTACAGCCCGAACTGCTGAACGGAATTACACCAAATTTGGCAAAAAGGTAGCGCTTGGTTCAGAAAGCGACCTTTTTTTAAATGGTGTAAATCCGTTCAGTAGTTGCGGAGAAATTAAAAAATAAGAGTCAAAAATCGATTTCCCATAGGAAACGTTATGCAAGGCTACAGCCAAAACTGCTGAACGGAATTACACCAAATTTGGCAAAAAGGTAGTGCTTGGT
>CAWUFW010033078.1:0-12890 GCA_963921515.1 Calotriton arnoldi | reverse complement strand
TGCTGGGGGTAGTGTTTTAGGGTTTAGGGTAGTGCAGTGGTGTTTGTGTAGTGTAGGGGGCCATGTTTTATGGTTTAGGGTAGTGCAGTGGTGTTTGTGTAGTGTAGGGGGTCGTGCTGGGGGTAGTGTTCTTGGGTTTAGGGTAGTGCAGTGGTGTTTGTGTAATGTAGGGGTTCGTGCTGGGGGTAGTGTTTTAGAATTTAGGGCAGTGCACTGGTGTTTGTGTAGTATAGGGGGTCGTGCTGGGGTAGTGTTTTAGGGTTTAGGGTAGTGCAGTGGTGTTTGGGTAGTGTAGGGGGTCGTGCTGAGGTAAATGTTTTACGGTTTAGGGTAGTGCAGTGGTGTTTGGGTAGTGTAGGGGGTCATGCTGGGGGTAGTGGTTTAGGGTTTAGGGTAGTGCAGTGGTGTTTGGGTAGTGTAGGGGGTCATGCTGGGGTAGTGTTTTAGGGTTTAGGGTAGTGCAGTGGTGTTTGTGTAGTGTAGTGGGTAGTGCTGGGGTTTGTGTTTTAGGGGTTAGGGTAGTGCAGTGGTGTTTGGGTAGTTTAGGGGGTCGTGCTGGGGTTAGTGTTTTAGGGTTTAGGGTAGTGCAGTGGTGTTTGTGTGGTGTAGGGGGTCGTGCTGGGGGTAGTGTTTTAGGGTTTAGGGTAGTGCAGTGGTGTTTGTTTAGTGTAGGGGGTCGTGCTGGGGGTAGATTTAGTGTTTAGGGTAGTGAAGTGGTGTTTGGGTAGTGTAGGGAGTTGTGCTAGGGGTAGTGTTTTAGGGTTTAGGATAGTGCTGTGGTGTTTGTGTAGTGTAGAGGGTCATGCTGGGGGTAGTGTTTTAGGGTTTAGGGTATTGCAGTGGTATTTGGGTAGTGTAGGGGGTCATGCTGGGGGTAGTGGTTTAGGGTTTAGGGTAGTGCAGTGGTGTTTGGGTAGTGTAGGGGGTCATGCTGGGGTAGTGTTTTGGGGTTTAGGGTAGTGCAGTGGTGTTTGTGTAGTGTACGGGGTCATGCTGGGGGTTGTGTTTTAGGGTTTAGGGTAGTGCAGTGGTGTTTGGGTAGTGTAGGGGGTCATGCTGGGGGTAGTGTTTTAGGGTTTAGGGTAGTGCAGTGGTGTTTGGGTAGATCGACAACAATGGATCTCGCCAAGCGTGCAACGCATGTGCTGCGTCGCTAGGCGAGACCTAAAAAGCATTGCATCAAGATGGCTGCCAACACTTCCTGGATTGAAGTGTTGGCAGCCAATTAGAGCCAAGCTCATGCTTGTGTAGTTAGGTCCCGCCCAGATACATAAAGATTTTTTTCCTTTAATATCTCAAAAACTACTGAACGGATTTACACCATTTAAAAAAAGGTCTCTTTCTCAACCAAGTGCTACCTTTTTGCCAAATTTGGTGTAATTCCGTTCAGCAGTTCGGGCTGTAGCCGTGTCTAAAGTTTCCTATGGGAAATTGATTTTCCGACCTCTATTTTTTAATTTCTCAGGAACTACTGAACGGATTTACACCATTTAACAAAAAGGACTCTTTCTGAACCAAGGACTACCTTCTTGCAAAATTTGGTGTAATTCCGTTCAGCAGTTCGGGCTGTAGCCGTGTCTAAAGTTTCCTATGGAAAAAACCATGGAGAAAACACGTTTTGGGACCCACCTTTTTTCTTGGCCCCCGCTTGGCGAATCACCCCAAAACTTTCAAGACAGGAGCTGACCTGAGCGCCCCACTAGTTTTGAACATTTTGCAATGATTCGTCAAACGACGCCAAAGTTATTGGGAAAACAAAAAATGCTTTTCCTATGGAAAATAGGTCCTAACTATAACTATACATGCTAGCTTCAGGGAATGAAAAAATACCCAATGAGAGGAAGCAAGCAATATTATTACATTAGCTTGGGAAGGAAAGTCTGAGAGTGTATCGCCCTCTTCCTCCAGTAACACAAGATGAAGGAGGCTATACTGTTTTTTTATACGCGTTATATGCGAAGACTTTAAAAACAATTAGAATTGTATTTTGGTACCAGAACCAACATAATTTTTGAGCGTTACAAATTCTTTTCAAGGTGCAGGGCCATGATGAGTCAGTCTCAGAGCATTATTACTTAAATGTGCTCTTACAGGTGTACAAGATAAGTACATGTGTGAACAGTTGATAATGCCTACATCTAACAAGCCTATTCAGCAAACGTTGTGGAATGCACGCAATCCAATATTAACCCCTTGGCCGCGGCGGTAATTCCACCACGGCGCGGGGGGTGGGGGGTGAGCGCGGCGCCACCATGCTCGTGACGGAACCACGCCGCCATGAGTCACGGGCGAGCTGTGCTCATGACGGCGTGGTTCCGTCACGACCCCGCCCACTCACTAATTCGCCCGCACAGGCGGGGCATCAGTCCCGCGTGGGTGGAGCGGCCGCAGCATGATGGAACCACGCCGTCATGAGCACACGCCGCCCGTGGCTCATGATGGCGTGGTTTCGTCATGCGCAGGGAAGGGGTTAATGGAAGCTCTTGAGTTAGCTAGGGGTGAAGAATTAACTGATAAATGTGTTAAGATTATGAATGAAACAAAACAAGATATTACAAGGCATATATGTGCCAGTGAAGTTGTAGTTGAGTCACTTTCCTCTGTAAAGGCAAGGAATAAATTCAAAACAAGTGAATCCATGGGTGGTAAACTCAGTGTATATAAACAAGTTAAACAGAACCATAACAGTGGAATATGTTTAAGATGTAGTTGCTCTGTCCACTGGGCAGATGATCTCCATTGCCACGCTAGGAATGTTTCTTGCATGAAATGCAAGAAATTGGGGCATTTTGCACACGTGTTAAAGCTCATCAAGGGAGGCAACATCAGGAAATAAAAGTGTAAATGGTCTAGATAGCATCAAGAAGACGATTACAGCTCTAATTAGTATGTATTGGCTTTATAGGAAATGTCTAATCCCATTGACGAATGTCAGGAGACTGAAGAAATTGACCATGATGTGTACAGAGAGAAATGTGTATAAGATCCAAAGTGCATTATAAGCATAGATAATGTAGAATTTGAAGTGCTAGTGGATTCTGGGGCACAATATACTATTGAGTCACAGATGGATTGCCAAGAATTGTTAAGATTGGAACACAAAGTTTTTTTTTGTTTTTTTAAAATCCTTATATCACCAGAAGCGTTTGCAGCTCTCAAGAAACAGCATAATTGAACTATCCACCCTGCGGTCACTGCCCTCGCCCAAGGTCCTAACACCATACCGGACCTTCACCTCTACCGGTGCCATGGTGTAATTTTTGGAATGCTCAGCCGGTTCCCCCACACACAAAGTTGTTAATGAAGCCAACATAAACTTAAGGGGATGTGGTTGTGAGAAAATTGAAATGATTGGTTATTTTCTAATGGATATAGTTTTAAGCACAGAAAGCTACAAGGAAGAGTTTATATAGTTAAGAAAGGCACACCCATTCTAGGTTGGAAACATCAAGCTGCCTTGGGAATGCAGTTGCAGCCAGGATCAAGAGAACAAATGATGTTAGTAGAAAATTGCAGTGAGGCCAAATGTTGGATCAAGAAATATCCCAGGGTGTTTAAGGAGAATTTGGGTAAGTTGTTGGGTTTTAAAATAAGATTGTGTTAAAATGGAATGCACAACCTAAAGTACATAAGGTGAGAAATCTTCCCTTTGCCATCAGAGAACAAGTCAAACATGAAATGCAAAAACTGTGTAAAAATACCATCATAGAAAAAGTTGAATCGTCAGATTGGTTGGTGCCTATTGTTGTGGTCTACAGACCTGATATTTCAGTGAAGTTGTGTGTTGATCTTCGTGGTCAACAGTGCTATCTGGATTGACTGGCATCCTCTTCGGTATATCAGTGAAATGTCCAGAATTGGTCAGGCGAATGGATTTGCACCATTGATTTATCATCTGTATATCACCAGTTGAATTGAATCCGTCATCATATCACTTAACATACTTCATCTCACCATTTGGGGCATTTCAGTTCAAACGTTTACCCTTTGACCGAGCTTTCACAAGTGCTGTTTTCCAGAGGCTAATGCAAAAAGCCTGTTTTGCGAAATTCCTGGGGTGTGATGAGCGTCTGTAGAAAGTATTGGACATTCTTCAATGAAATGGTCTAACAGTTAAGGCTGAGAAATGCAAATTGAAGGGAGACAGTGTTACTTATTTAGGACATGTTCTCAATAGAAGATGGATTAGTTATTTGTTATTGTTATGGATTAGTTCACAAGATACATTAATTGATAATATTCAAAATGCTGCTGTCCCAAGTAGCAAACAGGATCTATGGTCCTTTTTAGGTCGAGGCTAGACAGCGCTTGCGCTGTCTAGAATTTCTGTTGTATGTACTTTGTGGGATCTGGAGTTCATCCCTAGGACTTGTCTGCTTCTGCCTTTGCTTAGGGACTTTTTTGTTTCTGTTTAACTGCCTCTATTTAACTGTCTTGATAGAAAACAACCAGTAGAGGTCAGTAAAATACCAGAATTGCTTTCTGCTTGTTCAACTGCCTCTAATTAACTGTCTTGATAGAAAACGAACAGTAGAGATCAGTAAAATACCAGAATTGCTTTCTACTTAGGGACTTTCTTTTTTTATTTTTCCAGCAACTGCCTCTATTTACTTTCTTGATAGAAAACGACCAGCATAGGTCAGTAAAATACCAGAATCACTTGAGCATTCTCTAGTTTCCAGGCCATAGAAACTTGTATTCAACGAGTACCCGTAGACAATAATATTTTTTTCAAATCTTGTATTTTCAGTGATATGAGCACCGAAGGGGCTGATTTTATATTAAAAACAAAGCTTTGGACAATACAATTTCCGGCTGATAGGCAGTATTTCTCTCCATGTGTTCCCATGCCTGGCGCGTTCCGCAGTTTGGTGCTTACTTTCCTTCCATGTTAAAAACAGTAGATGTTTCAGTACCCAGCCTAATGTGCTGCATAGCTAAATACATGTAAGGTCCCAAACGCGAGACCGATTGCATTGCAAATGCTTGTTTAAATGATTTTTTATGTGCAGGAAGTGACACCTGTGAGAAGGTGGGTTGGTATATGCTGTCCACTAATTAAAGTGGGCACCTTGTACCAGGCCACACGACCCTTATGATGTCTGAGGTCAAAGGTAACCTTTATTGAAAGCTATCCTAGTGGTAGCTATGGAGAGCAGCCTTCAGGCTTAATCTTGAAGGAATGTAAAGCAGCTTGTTTTACCAGAATATCACCTCCTAAATGATTAAATGAAAGGAGAACCACACAGTGTTGATATTAAAATATGTATTTATTAATATAACACTCTCTACTAGACTCTACACGAGACTAGGGCACAAAGCGCACAATACTGAATCAATAGAATGTTCGTAAATAGCGAAATACACAGCGGGCTCCAGGGGAGACCGAGACCATATACTAAATTTTTTTATAACAACAACGACTTCAATAGACACAGTGCCTAGAGCACGTAGAATTGCTGGGACCCCAAGGAACCACCCAGAGGAGTGACACAGGGAGCCCACGGAGGACGGGTGCAGTGTGGGAACACGACCACGTGTTCCGTGCAACTCTATGGGAAAGTCGCGGTTGCAAATTTTCAAGTTAAGGACACTTCTAAGAGGACTTCGAGCAAACCCTTTGGAACATAGTAGGTTCTAAGGCCAACCCACCAGTGAGTACCGAAGTACCCGTGTTACCTATCCCAGATGAGCCGGGTGCATAGGGGTCAAGTGGTGTTGGAAACCTTCGTCGTTTTCGATGGAGGAAGTGCAAAGCAGTCCTGCTGCCAGGAGGGCGAAGAGTGTCCGGTGGAATACAAGCCTGGATTCGAGGTGAGAGGAACCTTAAAGCAGAGGGGACAGAGTCTGGGTCACTTCAGGTGACCAGGGGCTCGGTAGTCGAATGCCCACCGATGTCGTGTGCTTCAGGAGTGAAGAAGGGTTGCTTGACTCTGCAGCCACGGGGACCAGGAGACATCGAGGATGACCAAAGTTGGGAGGTGAGCTGTCCCACAAAGGAAGTCGAGAGCTGAGGGGTTGATGTCTGGCTGGAGTACCAACAAGCCTTGGCAACTACAACCCACACGGTCAGAGGAAACAGGTTACGGTGTGGACCAGAAAGGTCCAGGGGTCTCTCCATGCAATGGAGAGTCAGGGCACGTCTGGAGCAATAAGGTAAGCCCAAGAATTAACAAGGTGACCCTCGGCAGGACCCACAGGCCAACAGACCAGGGATCGCGAGGAGACCTCAAGGAAGTCTGCAAAGCACCAGCCCACAGGACACTCGTGGAGTGGAGGCCATAAATCTTCAGTGCAATTACTGGACGGGATCTGGACTACACGGAGTCCAATGCACAAGCTCAGGAATCATCACTAAGCATATGCAACTGCAAATGTACACGTGCACATGGGTTCAGGTTCCACGGTCCCCACGAAGGATACTGGTCTCAGAATCGCTGAGAGGGCAGATCAACCTCGGGTACCTTCGGGAACCCACCTCCTGTGTTGCTGAAATCTTCGGAGTCCTCAGGAGCTCAGGAGAAGCAAACCAGTCAGATGCATCTTTGGTGCCTGCTTGTGCAAGGGAGTAACTCCTTTACTCCAAGGAGATTCTTCAGTCGTCCAGCGTCGTGCAGACAGTCGAAGTACTTGGTTTCTTCTTAGCAGAATCTTGTCCAGGTGAAATCTAAAGTCCTGTAGTCAGGTAACCCACTTTATACCCATGGGAAGGGGTTGGAAAGATTCTGTGGATCCTCCTAGGGGAGGGGCAGGACAGAGGGGTGGCTACACCCATGTCCTTTGTCCAGTTTCGCACCAGAGCAGGAGCCAATGGCTCCCAGAACTGGTTTGAGCTGGACTATGCACAAGGACACCAAATGTGCCCCCAGTGCAGACTTTCTGGCACTCTCAGAGTGCACCCACCCAGCCCCAATACACTAAATTCTGTCTGGGAGGTGGTCACACCTCCCTGTGACAGGATGCCTATTGTCATGCCTTCCTCTGCTCGAGCTTGGCTCAGCAGCAGGAGAGCAGAATCATGTCTGTGGATGGCAGCATCCATTTTGTGCTGCCCAGGTCGAGAAAGCTGGTACCGGGTAGACCGGTGATCCACATATGTCCCTTTAGAAGGGTGGAATCATACCTCCCACACCAGTTACTGGTGTGGAGGTATGATTCCAAGGTGTTTGACACCAAACATGACATGTTTCTAAGCAGCCGTTTTAAAGTAAGCATTTACCGCAAGGTTATAATGCACTTAAACATATATGTCTGGCTGCATCACAGACAACCCCGGAGAATGGTCTCTGAAGGCTGCAGAGGGGCTCTGCTCATGCAGGGGCACCATCTCACGTAAAACCGAGCACCCTGCCTTCAGGATTGATAAGGTCTGCCACAGAGGTGACTGATAGGTATTTAAGTGTAGTGATTTAGATAGATATAGTGTACCTATATCTTACACAGTTTGCAGTAGCAGGCTTGTCGTGTCAATTTGAATGGCCTCTCAGGGGTGGCATAATACATGCTTCAGCCCATGGTAGGCCTCTGGGGTACCTATGCCCTGGGTACATGGTGTACCATATACTAGGGACTGATAAGGGTACCCCAGCATCCAATCTGGAGTGTACCTAAAGTACATGCATATCAATTTACAGGAGAAAGCAGATAGACTGGGGTCCTGGATAGCAGGATCCCAGTCAGACTAGGCCAAAAACAGTGTGACATCAGCAAAAAGTGGGGGTAACCATAAGAAGCAGATACTACTCTCCTACAACACCTTCCTGCACATTAACAATGAATTATATTATTCTGTTTCTACGTGTGCTACACAATGCAGCATACATAGAAACAGCAAAAACAAGGAGAATAAGGCATTTCTCCTTGTCTCATCAGGAGTAAGACCAGGTTTTCCCTGGTCTTAATTTTGGCGCTGCCCCATATTTACGCTACCCTTGTAAATATGGGGCAGTGGCAAAATCCATGGGTGTTGAGGTGGAACGCCCACCGCAACACCTATTGCCCACCCCTTTCACGCTAAGTATAATGGTAAGCCATGTTAAGTGTTTTACGGCTGCCTTGTAAATAAGGCGAAACCCATCTTGCCACAGGAACGTCACTAAAAGTAATATTGTTAAATATGCCCCATAGTGTCTTGAACGGCACCCTCTTGAAGTACCCAAATTCTATCTGCCGTAACAGGCCTTTTCTCCAAGCAGAAGCTCATATATCGTGGGGCAGTTATTCACCCCAGCCCCCACCTCCTTAACTTAAAGAAGGATGGCCATCTGTTGGATTGCTGAGGTCCAATAGTATAATCTACTCTGTGCAACCCCCACATTCTCTTGGGAGGGTCATATATTTTAATGCGCTTCTGAGCCTGGTATAAGCCCACAAGAATTGTGATATCATCCCATTGAGCTCTTTAAACTACTTATTCCCCACCTCAAGAGGGATGGCCGGGAACAAGTATAAGATTCTAGGCAAAAACATAATGTTTTAGGTCTCTCCTAGGCAGCACTTGCGCTGTCTCTTCGAGACATGCAGTATTCAAGTTATGGGCATTAAGCTCCGCCCATGTTCCATCCATCTTTACAATTGGCTCCTCTTCCTGTCCTATGTAAATTATGGCTTTTGTTTTGTCAATAGGCTTTGTAGTCCCTCCTTAGTACCGCCCTCTCTCCTGTTGTTACTTCCCATAAGGACAGCCCCTCTTACATGTGTCCTTACTCAGGAGCTTTCATTAGCACTTCGGGAGAACTATTTACTTAATTAACCTCTTGCTGAAGCAGGCACAAAGTGCTGTTTGGTTGTTTCTTTTACATCTAGCCAGACACAGCACTGCCTCTTAGCAGCGATTTAGGGTGGCTATCCCCTCGCCTCCCCACCCCAGTTTTTAAATAATTCTTTTTTTCAAGCAGCCCGCACTTCAGGTGTGGCAGCCGTACAAACTACTTGTGGGATGCCGCTTAAGCAATGACAGCAGATTTTGTTTTTATTTTAAGTGCGGCATGCGCTTTTAGTTTCACAATAGTGTCCATCGGTGAATAAAACTGTATCCTGCCTGCTTGTAGTTTACTGGCTGCCCAGCCCCGGGTGACAGGACACTTCCTTTTGGAGTTGGCTTTGTATGTCAGTATACGAGGCATGTGAGCTGACTGCAGCGCTCCTGGTTTAGTTTCTTTAGATGTGCTCTGCAGCGGCGGCCGGCAGAGGTAAATGCGGTGTGGCTGCGGGGCAGGGCGGGTGGGAAGGGGGGGATGTTGGCAGATGACGGAATAGGTATCGTTGAATAAATGAACATTACCTATTCCGTCGTATGTCTGCTTCCCCCCCGTCGCGCCCTGCCACGCCCCACCGCACTTACCTGTGCCGACTGCTGCTGGTGCTCTGGGCCGGCATCTTTTCATAGGCAGACCCACTTTGCTCTGCATCTGGCTCCAGCACTGGCCCATCTCTGCAGCAAGCAGTCAGCCTCTCGCGTTGCTGCGTCACTATACGATGCCCATGGGCTCTCGCTGCATAGGCATCTGCTTGTTTTTATTTTGTATATGAATGTTCATTTTACTGTTGATAGAATGGGAGCACTAGTTTATGGCAAGGATTAATAAACACAACAAGCAAGTCCCTCAAATCTGAGTATATTTTTTATCAATGAACGAGATTTAAATGTTTTCCAGTTAAATTCTTTTGCTTAAAATAGCAGAGAGAGTTTGAGAGCTGTGCCAGGAAGGAGAGGGGTCCGGGTGGAGTAGGGGTAACTGATAACAACAGCAAAGGAATGCTTGGCACAAACGAGGTGTCAGTGTGGCAGTAATATCAGAAGTGCCTCCAGGGGAGGTGGTCTGTCCGAGGAAGCACCCCACTCCTTACAAGGACAGGCTGTTTCCACAGACCCCTCTGCCTCTCAAGGCAGCTCCAGCACACTTCACTTCTTCCTAAATCACACCCAGAGGAGGCTAGCCGCAGGTACTGTGCTGAGCTCTGTTCATTCATGCTTTTTGGTGTAGCGCTGCATACCACGCGTATGTTTCACAGCACTGATCTCAGGTGCCACTGTGTTTTTCATTGGTGAATAATATTATTTCATATTTGTAATGCACACATCAAGGCTAATCTGTCCTTACCTGCTAGAAGAATTGGGGCATATTACCAACAAACTGCGATAAGTATCGCAAAGCGCGCCTAGCGCTGTTTTTTTTATCGCCGGCTATCGCTGGATTCCATCGCGGAGATAACGCGTTATTAGCAACGCTTATCTCCAATGCAATAAAAAATCCAGCGATAGCGGCGAAATGCATGAATATCACTGGAAATCCAGCGATATTCACGCATTAACGCCATGGTGGACTTAGCCTGACAATCCACCTCCCATTGAGGAAACAGGTAAGTCAAGTTTTTAGCAGGTGTTCTGTTAAATACCAGCGATAATCGCGCTTAGCGCAAGTTTTTTTATCGCTTCGTGTGCGTTGCTAATAGGGGGAAGTTGTGTTAGCGACTGTTTTCAGTCGCTTTAGTTGGGAACGCCTACCTTGCATGTCATTAGCGATAATTATCGCTGGCATGCAAGGCGATAGGAAAACCGGCCGCTATCGCCAGAAAGCTGTCGCTAACGCCTGTTAGCGACAGCTTGCTGATAGGGCGATAAAAATATCGCCGCTTTAGCGGCAAAAAGTGCCACTAAAGTGGCGATACTACCCTTGCTAATATGCCCCTAGGTCTTATAATTATGTAACCCACTGGCACTAATTTATCATCTCCCTGTTGGGATTCGAACTTGTGATTAGGAGGTTACAAACAGCTCTTCATCAAGTGAGTACCGCCACAAAGGAATCTTAAGAACTCTTTCGGCCATTGGCAGATAGGGATGGCAGCAAGGGTATTTTTAGCTTTTGTTTTATATAGCACAAACTCGACCCGAAGGTATCAGAGCGCTTTATATCAGCACTAGTTACATTACAGACCGACACATTCATTTTGTTAGGAACGGGGACATTAAGTAATTTACCTAGAATGTATTCATCCCTGTTTTTTGTTTCCTTTCTTTCCCTCCATAAATAATTGTCGATGGCTGAAAATGGGCCTGAGGATACCTTGCTGTTAGGGGAACCTGGAGACCTTTCTTCTCATTTCTACTTGCCCTCAGCACCGCTCTAATCAAATCCTGCTTTGTGTGATCTTGTCTCAAAAGTACCTCAGGCACCAGCTTGTTCTATAAATAACACCACGTGATCCAGGTGATCATGTGCACTAAGCATGTTGTGTGTAAAACGCTGCACTGTTTCTTGCAGACTGTTGGGCGCTGTAGCATATATATCAACTAACAAGCATTTGCAATGCAATGTCTCGCATTTGCGAGAGTTTGAGCTTTGTCATTGTAAATAACAATGCCTTCTATTTATATGTTTTGAAAACGTGCAAGCGATGCATAAATACCCACTTTGTAATTATAGTCCTTGCTTATGAGAAGCAAGGCTGGCAGTAAAAGAGGCGCAGTTACTGCCAGCCTTCCTTCTTGTAAGCAACAACTATACGTACAAAGTGTGTGCTTATACACCGCCTGCAGGTTTTCAAAACACATAAATAAAAGGCATTGTCATTTACAATGCCAATAGCTCAAACTCTCACATAATGCGAGACCTACTGCATTGCAAATGCTTGTTATTATGTTACTCCTCCCAATTAAAGACAGACGTAAATTATTCCAGCTTCTAAAGTCCAGCTTAGTTTTTTTGATCAAGGGATCCAAATTAATTTCCATGATCCCCTCAATATCTGCCCACATGTTAAAACCCAAATAAACTGCAGACTCAACCACCTATCTATCCACAAACTCAATTTCCCCATTAATAACAACTTTTGTTTTATTTTTATTCAGTAAATAGCCAGAAAAGCTCCCAAATCTACCCACCTCCCTTTCAATTTCTGTCAGCGTAGTCTTGGGGTCAGGGGTAACGACTGCCAGATTTTTGCTCCCCAACCCTGAAAACACATCGGAAGGACTGCTGAATTACTCCTTATAGTCCTGATGATCAGATCAATATAAAGAGCAAACAATAATGGGGAGCATTGGCATCCTTGCCTTGTACCACGTGGTGTCATCACTGGGTCTGAGTAACCCCCCATCAGTGAGATCTTAGCCCTTGAATTCTGATACAGGGCTTTCACAGACTTAAGAATCCCTGGGCCTATACCTCTATTTTCCATGACCGCCCAAAGATACGACTAGGAGACCCTATCAAACGATTTTTCTGCGTCCAAAAAGTATTAATTCCAGAGGGTCTCCTGATGTTCTGGCCGCATCAAACATAGTAATAACCCAACAGATATGGGGGCATATTATCAAGGGCCTTATCTCCGCTTTTTTGGCTTTAAAAGCCAAAAAAGCGGAGATAATGTTTTCGCCCTATTTACAAGGCAGTGCTAACATGCATTAGCGCATGTTAGCAGCCTTCTTACCGACGCCTCGCTTTGCATCTCTAATGAGATGCAAAGTGGGCGTTTCCTTCAAACACAACACGGGAATCATGGCTAATAGCACTTCTCCCTATCAACAAGCTGGCCCAGGACACCAATACCGACGTTAAAATCCGCGCTAACCGCGGATATCGCCAAGCTAACGTCTGCAAAAGCAGACTTAGCTATACATATGATGGGAGGTGGATTCTATGGCTGAATCCGCATCTCCCTATTTGCAAGGAATACCTTATCGCTTCCGTTGTTGCGCTGGATTTCCAGCGATGTTCGTGGATTTCGCCGCTATCGCCGGATTTAACATCGCCGTGGAGATATGCGTTGTAAATAACGCGATATCTCGGCGATCAAATCCGGCGATAGCCGGCGTTAAGCAAATCCGCGCTAAGCCCGCTCAGCGATATTTAACGCTGTTCTTTGATGATATGCCCCATGGTCAG